>SJYV01037665.1:147417-164996 GCA_006410875.1 Neotragus pygmaeus | reverse complement strand
GATGCTTTTGAACTGTGGTGTTGGAGAAGACTCTTGAGAGTCCCTTGGACTGCAAGGAGATCCAACCAGTCCATTCTGAAGAAGATCAACCCTGGGATTTCTTTGGAAGGAATGATGCTGAACCTGAAACTCCAGTACTTTGGCCACCTCATGAGAAAAGGTGACTCATTGGAAAAGACTCTGATGCTTGGAGGGATTGGGGGCAGGAGGAGAAAGGGACGACAGAGGATGAGATGGCTGGATGGCATCATGGACTCGATGGACGTGAGTCTGAGTGAACTCCGGGAGATGGTGATGAACAGGGAGGCCTGGTGTGCTGTGATTCATGGGGTCACAAAGAGTCAGATACGACTGAACAACTGAACTGAACTGAACTGAACTGAATTAATATGTACATCACTTATTTGGTTTAAGGAATATTTTCAAGAGAAACATAAGGAATATTTTCAAGAGAAACATAAACAACTGTTTATATGGGCATACAGCATCGTACCCACAATCTAGTAACATGAATATGTAAAAGGCCCAATATTCCAAAAGTGAAACTAAAAATATCTAGTAGATAAGTTAAAAAAAAATTTTTACCTGATCTTATAAGCTAGTAGTTTTATACCTAATGATAGCTACTGAGGGTTAACAATGTACAATTGTGGTGCTGTACACACACAGTTCTAATGGGCATTATTCATGTTGCACACTGTGTAACTGAGATGAAGCACTATTAAACAAATATCCAACTTCTGTATATGTACTTCCAACACATTTTAGACTTTTGATTCAAAGAGCTAGCACTGCAATCCATACCTTTTCTGTATATCTCACTAAGCAGAAAATAACCAGGAATTAGTATTTACCCTCTCCTAATCAAAGAACTAGAATACAAATTAAGAAATAACATAATATTACATCTGTGCTTTGTCATTCAGTGGTGTCCGACTTTTTGTGACCCCATGGACTGTAGCCCACCAGGCTCCTCTGTCCATGGGGATTCTCCAAGCAAAAACACTGGAATGCTTTGTTATGTCCTCCTCTAAGGGATCTTCCCAATCCAGGGATCAAAACCAGGTGTCCTGCACTGCAGGCAGATTCTTAACTGTCTGAGCCACCATGGAAGCTTACATAGTCAGGGCTTTAAATATGTTCAAAGACAGACCAAAAGCAACCTGTCAACTGGAATAGGTTAGATTTTTCTAGGGAAGTTGTAAGAGTTCTGGAGTCTGTTTTAATCTGATTTCTGGTTTTCCTTACTAGAATTTACTACTAAACTATTTTATACATAAGTTTCTTATCTCTAAAATGAGAGCTACAATAGCATCTTTCTCATAATTAATTTTGAGAATTTAATGTAAACCCCTAGGCATGGTGGTTATGATATAAACTAGTTCAATCAGTGTTCAATAAGTGCNTGAGCCTGGAACCTGTGCTCTGCAACAGGGGAAGCCAGCGCAGTGAGGAGCCTGCACACCGTAACAAGGAGTGGCTCCCGCTTGCCACAACTAGAGAAAGCCTGAGTACCGCAATGGAGACCTAGTGCAGCCGCAGCTAAATAAACAGATAAAAATGTACATACCTTAATTAAAAGATACCTCATTGCTAAATAATGGTGACCATCACCTAAGCCTTCAGTGAGTCATAATCTTTTTCAGTAGTAACATCAACGATCACTGATCACCATAACAAATGCTGTGTAATAGAATTTAAAAGGTTGAAATATTTTGAGAATTAACCAAAATATGACACAGAGACATGAAGTGAGCAAATGCTATTTGGAAAATGGTATCAATAAGACGTGTTCTACTGAGGGTGGCCACAAAGCTTTAATTTGCAAAAAAATAAAATAAAATAAACAGTATCTGTGAAGCACAATAAAACACAGTAATGCCTGTACCTAGTTAATGCGTTATTAGTTATTAATATATAGATTTTTAAATAATACTACTTACTTTTTAAAGCATATGTACACGTAAATCTGAAGTTGCCTTTGTTTTTCTATTCTAACCAAAGAAACCTAGGCGAATTAGGAAGCGGGTATTGATAGATGTGGCAGAGTTAGGGAATGCTGCCCAGGGGAGGTGATTTTTGAGTCAAGCCTTTAAGAATGAGCAGGAGTTTGCCTGGCAGACAAAAGAGAAAGGTGTTGTCTAGGTGCCATACTAGGAACCAGCGGAGCATGTGTACAAAAATGAAAAGTACGTGGGTTGGTGAGCAGGGTGTCTTGGGAGAACATGATCAAACTGTTCCTTTGTTTTTGGGTTTCGTTGTTTTGTTTTTCTCTCTAAAGATCACTCTAATGCAATGTGATGAATGAATTGATAAGAAGCTTTGGCATAAATTAAGAAATTGCTGGCAGAAAGACCAGTGTGGAGACTGTTTTAAGAGAGATATATGATGAGAGGCTGAGGGAGGCAAGAAAGAGAGGAGATAGAAACTGTAAATGTAGATACAGAAAAAAACTAGGGAAAACACGTCACATGCCAAAGTCTGATATGAAACTGGCAGGAGGAGTGCAGCGAACTGTTGTGTCCACCTCTTTGCAAGCTCACAGACTGTAGCCCGCCAGGCTTCTCTGTCCATGGAATTTCCCAGGCAAGAATACTGAAGTGGGTTGCCATTTCTTGCTCCAGGGGATCTTCCCGACTCAGGGAAGGGATCCGCGTCTCCTGCGTTGGCAGGCGAGCCGCCTGGAAAGCCCCTGGTATGAAACTTATGAGAAAAAAATAAAAAGGAATCCTCCTTTAAATTGAAAACTATCCGTGGTCATAATTGTCTTCATAGTATACATTTGTCGATAATTAGACACACGCTTACGACGTAGCAGCCAACATCAGTGTAATCATTGTCATTTTTATTGGCAGTGGTATGAATATGTACGGTAGTTTCTCTGGATGTGATGAGCATTTCCATTCAAAGTGGACTAGACCATGCCATGGAGGACCTGCATAAGACATCTCACGAGTAATTGTGTGAATCAGAAGTTTTCTAATGGTTTAATGTATCTCCCAGTTGTCATTTAGATGAATCTATCATAAAATGACTTTTTTTTTTTAAATTTACAAACAGAGCCTTTTACTGAAACTTTATCTTTTCATCAGGACTTAAGTGATACATGCTTTAGCTTATTGGGCCTTAAAGACCCAGTATATAGTTATATTGTTTCTAATTAGTCACCTGTCCTTCTGTTTCATCTTTTCCATTCCCATAATCCAGTTTTTGCTGAAGTTGGCAAATTACATACCTCACATGTGGTCATTATATGACTAAACCCTAATGAGGGTTATGTTATGTAAACAGCCACAAAATGCCCATAATTTACTCTTTTCATTAGACAACAAGCACCTTGAGGGAAAAAACCAGGCATCACAATATTATGCTCACGGATTAGTAATTGGTAACGATGATATGCTTTTCAGATGTTTACGTCCATTATAAAAGTAATACATCCTCATTACAGGCAAATTTGCGTGGTCTCGGTCTCGTTTTATCTCCCTCTCCATTCTCTTGGTCCAGCTTGTTCATCCACTGGAAAAAAAAAATAATGGTACCATGGATTTATTTTGCAGTTTCCAATGCCAAAAAGTCAAAGAAGAATGCGGCTGATAAATAAAGGGGTAGAATGTTTTTTCAGCCTTTTGTTTTAGCTAGTTCTCTTTTTTGGGACTGCTCAACTTCACCTTTCTTCCTTCACTACTCCTGTGGAATAGCAGGTTTAAAAGTTAGATGTTGGATGTCATTCCACCAAGAGTCTGTTGAGTTTGAGAATTATTTTCAAACTTTAAATAAAAATTTCACCACCACATGCCCCCCTTCCTCCAAGTATCATACACTTGAAAATGGCCGTTTCTCTCAGAAAGACCATTGTCATTTTCTTGAGCCTCAACGGTAAGTCAGAAGAATTTGAGCAGATAGCAGAATTTTGGAATTTAAGCATTGTATGGCCACAGAGTTCTTTTTTATATTGCATTGGTTTATCATGTGTGTGTTTTCTATATCTCACCAGGTATTGGCGAATAAATAGTTCACACCCTCCCAAGAGAATAAGGTCTTTCTTTTCTTTAAACAGTGACTCCATTGATCCTGTTTTAGAATTTCTTCCCTTGTTTCATTCTTCCTTCTTGGCAACCTTGTTTTTGAAGCCTTAAATTGATTCAAAGTGTTCCTGGAATACTCCTTTTTCTCTTCCACCATTTTCAACTATAGGCAGCAAGGGGTTTTTTCCCCAAAAGTCTTGCTTTATTCAAGAAGCTGTATAGCACAGCCTGTTGACTCAAAGGACAGATTCTGGAGCCAGGCCTTTTATGTGGGGTTTATCTTGCTACTCAACAAGCCGTGTGAACTTAACTTCTTTAGCTTTCCTCTTGGTGTCCTATTTGTTAAAATGAATAATAGAAATGTACCCACTTTTTAAGATTGTTGTGGGAATTAAATCAGTCCATACGAGAAAAGAATAAGTATTCAATACTGTGCTATAATGGAAATACATAGTAGTAACAGTCATCTTTGCACCTAAACAGGAAGACAGGTACAGAAATGAATATAACTAATTACACCATTTTCTCACTACTAGCCAGTTACTGCTAGGGACCACTCATATTACAGTTTACCTTACTGGCATCTGAGGGAGACCCTTCTCTCCTTTTTCCTTATTATTTGTTTCTCAAAAGGGAGAATGTTTCTGGGACTCCTGAAATGGGTATATTGAGGAAATCTTCTTTCCACTATCAGTATTCTTTGAACGGTGCTGAAGTTTGGGAAAAAATAAAATATGTTCTTTCTAAGAGTATACACGCACCTGGTCTTGGAATACAAGAAGTGGAATATGCAAATGCAACAGTTACAAGGTTTTCACTAAGAGGCGGACTCAGAAGGGGTACCCATGTCACTGTGAATTAACTGCAGGGCCGGAGAAGACCATCTAGCTCCCACGCGTTCCTTGTCTCTCATTGCGAGGTCAGAGAGTCCCAGAAATCCAGTGCTATGTTTTCAGTCTTTATAAGCTGCTCTCTTTCACCTGCCAGGCAGATAATTGAGAGGAGAGGAGAGAAACTGGGTTTTGACCCTGAAGCACAAACCTGCTTGCTGCTCCTTTTCTTCTTTACCACCCTTAGGGCAGCCTGCAGAAAGATAAGAAACAAATTGCTCAGGAAGGGCATGTTCTATACTTAATCTCTATAGAGAGGAAGTGGATGACTGCAAACCAGCAATTCCTAAATTATGAAACCAAATTCCTAACTGTAGTCAAAATGGGCCTTTTCATCTTATTTCTACACCAGACCATTTTATATTCCGGTTATCACTGTCTCTTGGGGGTAGGTGCTCAGTAGTTAATATTCAGAAAGTTTCATTTTCCAAATAGGTTAGATTCTTCCCCGGTCAATAAGTGACTCGCTGTACCAACCACGGATTAGTAATTAATGTCACAAATAACATACGCTTCTTTCCCATCGTCTGCTTAAGACGTGTGTCACACAAGAACTCTGCCAGCTGTTAACCTTTCCAAAGAATCAGTTGAAAGAAATTCCTGAGGCTTTCGGCCCAGCCCTTGTATAACCTGCACTGTCTTGTTTTGTTTTACAAAACCACGCAGGAATGCCCCACCATTCACAAAAGGAGCAGGTACCTGAGCAAGTAACTCAATGGCACATTCAGTCTGCCATTCATGGAATGTGTGTGTGGCATTTTATACGGTTGCTTTCTCTCTAACTTGGTTTCTTTTCTTTTTTAAAGAACATTTGTCTCAGTATTGCTCTTATCTGTCTTATCCTGACTCAAGATTCAGATTAAGCCATGATACTATTTCTGAAGAAAATGTCCTCTGGCTTTTCTTAGATTCAAAGGAAAGGTGTGGTTTGGCCACAGAAGCAGCGTTGTGTGGAAATGTGATTCAGGAGCTTCTGCAATCCGATCTTACTGGGATCTAGCTCTCTTTAGACACTTCCTGCTCTGAACTCTGACCGCCCTTCTGAAGCCACCCGCTTTAGGCTTCACATGAAGCCTTTCACTCTCTTAAGTTTCATGGGACTTACATCTTTTTTCCTGCTGCTCCGAGCTCCTTCAGATTAGTAACGATGACTCTGCCAAGCGTGCCTCACATCCTTGGAGGGGCCCAGACACGGCAGAGGTGGTGGGTTGCTTGGTGAATGTACTGCCCTGCTCTTGGGGTTGATAGGACTTTGTCAGTGCTGCTGCTACTGCGGATTTTTTGTTACTACTTCTGACTTCCCTGGTGGCTCAGTGATAAAGAATCCACTTGCCAATGCAAGAGAGACGGGTTCGATAGCTGCATTGGGAAGATCCCCTGAAGAAGGAAATGTCAACCCACTCCGGTATTCTTGCCTGGAAAATTCCATGATCAGAGGAGCCTGGACTACAGTCCATGGGGTCTCCAAGAGTTGAACACAACTGAGCGGCTAAACAGCACAATGAAATGTGCATATGTACGTTCTAAGTACAGAATACCTTCACAAGATAAAGACAATTTCAGATAAAAACCAAGAGAGTTTCCCTTCACCTTTTCACTAATGAAACTTCTAAGGCGCATAACTTCTNAAAGCTGAAACTCCAGTACTTTGGCCACCTCATGTGAAGAGTTGACTCATTGGAAAGGATTCTGATGCTGGGAGGGATTGGGGGCAGGAGGAGAAGGGGACGACAGAGGATGAGATGGCTGGATGGCATCACGGACTCGATGGACATTAGTCTGAGTGAACTCCAGGAGTTGGTGATGGACAGGGAGGCCTGGCGTGCTGCAATTCATGGGGTCGCAAAGGGTTGGACATGACTGAGAGACTGAATTGAACTGAACTGAACCCCCCTTAACCTCTATCCAAGAAAACAAGATGTTTTTCCTGAGGAGTATGATGAAGGTTAGCATTTAATTTGCTGTTGTGGTCATTGCAGAATTAAGAGAATTACCCATAGACTATTTCAGACTCTACCAAGTAGCAGTTCCAATAGCAGCGGTTGTGTCACTGCTGGAGAAGATTAATAACACTTCAGGCACATGGTATGTGGTTATTTATTTCACAAGTGCATTTTTGAATATTCCAGTTACAAAATAAATCAGAAAGAGTTTGCATTCATGTGGGATGGAAAAAATTTATGAGGAGTTTTTTTCGCAGGACTAAGTCAACTCTACTGCCTTGTATCATACTTAGATCAAAAACGTTTGGGCTATAGATAAATTCCATATAAACCATACCAAACTACACTGATGGGCACAATGCCAATGTGACACAGTGAGCAAAAAGTGACCTGAGTTAAGAATTTATATAGATCCATATTATTGATCATTGACTTGGTCAACTGGTCAGCAGCTTAGGTGAAAAAAGCCTGAAAGGTCAGAGACAAAATCTCCAGCAGAGGTGGGCAAATGGACACATGGTACAGGGCACAAAGTAAAAAAAAAAAATTGTATTTACCTTACATCAGAAAACATTCATCATGGAAGAGGCACTGAATAATGAAGTAGAAGCCAAATTTGTTCAGTGACCACCCCAAAATGGGATGTTAAGCACAATAAAAAAATGGCCAAAATGGCGGACATGGAGGCTATTTACAGGCCCAATTTTACAGTGTATTTCACCATGAATATCTAGCTACAGTTGCCTCTGAATGTGTAACTAAAAAACAGAAACCAGTGCTGAGCCCGCCACATGAGGCTACTCCATAAGAACCATCAGGCTATGACCCTAATCAGCAGAAGTCTTTAAGACAGTTTCACACATGAGAGCAGGGAGTAATACATGTGAAACGCTGGTGATTCAGTTGGGATTCCTCCTGATAGTCCCTGGTTCCTTGTAACTGTGGACAGACATGCAGTACACTGAGAAGGGTTTAACTATCAAGTGTTCAGACCATCAGAGGGGGTGTTTTATAAGGATTTTTTTTAACTTAGTATTGATTAATTTACTCAGTGTTGATACCTTATACTTAGGCTAAAAAACTAACTGCTTATTTTTAGGAAAAAAAAAAAAAACTGTTTTCTCTATAGACTTTCTCCATAGAATTCTATATAAATTATATAAAAGTGACAATGAAGATTACCTTGAACTCAGGGGGTGTTAGCTCTGTTATACCTTGTTAGAAATCCTGACAGTTTTATCCAGTATCATACCACTGTTTCACGGTATTTTCATCAGTCACTTCCAATATTAATTTAGATTAAGATTAATGGAAGATTTTACTTAGAAACATATTTCAAAAATGATAATTCATCCATATATTTTCACTTTCAAGAAAGCAACGGATTTTAGAAACTATCTTCCCTTTGTTGGTTACCCTTAAATGCTGTTGTGTTGAATAGCATCTGTTTACCCCATTCACCTTTTTACACTGTTTTCTGACCTAAGAGACTGTCCTGGATAACTTATATCAATGGGTTCCATTTCCGTATAGTTTACAGGACAGAAAATTTGGAACTGTGGCAAAAGATAAGAAAATAATATGAAAACAATGTTGGAAAACTTGTTGCCATGAAGTCTTTCCTGAAGAGGTTGTTTAAACTGGCTGTTTTTCTCAACAAAAGTTGTGTTTCCTCTCATCAGTTATTAAAATATGATCATGTGCTTACAAGTTCTTTTAACTATTCCTCCTTTTTGTCTCCTTTGAAAAATTTAGGTGGCACCTACCCTCAGGTTACTACATTTGCCCTTTATGGTTTTCCAATATCCTTCTGCTTCTGTTGTAAATAATATTTTAAATAAAAGTATTGCAGTGGATGGTAGCTACAACCATGAAATTAAAAGATGCTTTCCCCTTGGAAGAAAAGCTATGACAAACCTAGGCAATGTATTAAAAAGCAGAGACATCACTTTGCTGACAAAGGTCTATATAGTCAAAGCTATGGTCTTCCAGTAGTCATGTATCAATGTGTATGAATGAAGGAAGGGTAAGTGCTGAAGAACTGATGCTTTCTAATTGTGGTATTGGAGAAGATTCTTGAGAGGCCCTTGGACAGCAAGGAGATCAAACCAGTCAATCCTAAAAGAAATCAACTCTGAAAATTCACTGGAAAGACTGATGCTGAAGCTGATGCTCCAATACTTTGTCCACCTGAAAAGAACACTTGACTCTGGAAAATACCCTGATGCTGGGAAAGATTGAGGGCAAGAGGAGAAAGGGGTAATAGAGGATGAAATGGTTGGGTGGCATCACTGACTTAATGGACATAAACTCAAGCAAACTCAAGGAGATAGTGAGGGATAGGGAATTCTGGCATGCTGCAGTTCACAGGGTCACAAAGAGTCGGACACAACTTAACAACTTAACAACAACAACATATAATAATTCAATGTTTCTCAACGTTTCTTCATTATCTCTTTCCTACAGAATTTTTTTTAGACATTGCTTTTTCTAATTGTGCCACCCCCACATCCTGCCCTTCTCCTTCCATAAAATACTATTTTGATATTCCATATTTATTTTACACTCAAAACTTAACATCCCCCATTTAGGGATACCCCTGTTGAGAATGAATGGAAAAGTGATAAAATAATAAGTAGCCTAATGGGGTTTAAGAGTTTCATATTCATTTCATCAAGGACCTTTATTTTGGGGAGGGAACAGGATATAGTAGGCTTAAAGGATATGTGATATATGCCTTAAACCTCAGCTCGTGTATATCCAGAATGCATAGATATGGGAACCAAGAGATGACAGTGAAGCTGACCTCTTTCAATATTACATATAGTAACATTTTGAGAAAAAAATTTTTTCAAGGCACATTTAATTTAATATCAAGAGTGCAATACAAAAGGCCCAAATACAATGAAGGAACACATTCCCCCATTAACACCATCGACTATGCTCTTTCAACATGTGCCTGTTGAATGGAACGGGGATTTAATAAATTTCACTACTGAAAAAAATAACACAGTGAGTCTCATCACAGCCAATATCCTTATACAATCTAGTCATAAAATGAATGTTTATAATGCTTCAAACAGTTTAAAACCTGAAGTTTGACACCACGCCTTCATGTTTGTACAGTCCTCGGTAAGATTATCTACAGTATTAGCAACCATTCAAAGAAAAAATCATTGAGTAAAACCACACTGATTTAAGGCTCAATCAAGTAATATAGAGCCCCAAACTAAATGGTTAAATAGATGAACTACTCGTACTGACATCTATTATTTGATTCACTCATGACTATTAAGTTGGTTCTTAGCAAATAAACCCTTTAAAGGCAAAATTCACCTCATTTGACTGTGATCCAGAAGTTCAACAACAATCACGAAGTCCACAGTCTTATTGGCAAAACTGATATACAGTGTCTCTAAGTCACTATGCTCAAGGTTAAGAGCAATGCATATTCCATCTTTATATTTACTGGAATTTTACATGTTCAGTTCATGGTTTTAAATCTCCAGGTTTTCATTTCTCCAAACTGTCTGAAGACACAGTGTGCCACAGACTTAAGACTTCCGTTTCTCCCTCTGTTTTCTTCAAACAGAGACATTTCTCAAGTGTCTACATGTTCCAGAAGGGGAATTTTTCGGAGGTGGCCACTTCTTAGGAATAGTCTGACGCCATCAGGCCTCTGAAGCAAGGGGAGGGGGAAGAAAAAAAAGCTGAAACACAAGGTTCATCTGGTAAGTTTTACATTAACCTTTACAAGCTGGATAGTATACGAATGTGGCTTTTTGGCTCAAAAAGTCTGAGTCCTGGCATGGAAACGAGTACATGGCTGTCCCACCACAGCTTTCTCGCAGTGGGACTGTCAGCAAAGTCTGGACTGGGGAGTATGAATTGTTTACCTATCAGGCGTAAACTTCCAGGCTCTCAGTTCATTTGGGGCTTGTTCCAGTTTGTCTTTAGTCTGTTCCAGTTCACTTGTCATGTTTAGAAATGACAAGTTGATCGCTGGGTCCACCATTGTTGACCTCGGTTGTGCAACGCTATGCTGCTGGACTTGTTGAGGTCCTGGATCCGAGCAGTACACTCTTGCATTTCTTGCTCCTTGGTTGCTAGTCGCATTACAAGAATGTTTTCCCTGCGTGCAGATTCTTGCTGCTGCTGCTGCTGCTTTAGTTTTCCTTCAGATTCCCTTAAGCCAGTTTACATCATTAGAGTTGAGATCTGTGTACTTGCCCTCCAAAGCTTGCATATATGCTTCATACTGTTCCCACCTTAGAATTAATTCATCTCATGCCATAACTTTGAAGTCTGTTTCACTCAGTCGAACCCTTTTGGGAAGAGGTTCTTCGTTGGTCATCTTGAATCCTCTCCAGACGGAGGTCGCGCCGGCGCCCGCCCAGTCACATAGGCCGACTCCGCGCTGGCCTCTCGCTGCCCAGGCCACCCTACTGAGCCGCCGCCGCCGGCTGCGCTCCTCCTCCGCGCCGCCACCCCGGCGCTCCCCTTTATTTGCGGGTCTCGCTGCCACAAAATGGCGCTCTGAGAAGTTTTTATCTTTGGCAATGCAACATTGAACTTGGTGGGTGCGGGGGCGCTAGTACCCAAAGAAGGAATGTTAGTTCAAAAAAAAAAATACAGTCATGATTCCAACAAATTGGAAGCTAAATTTACTCCTGGCCATTGAGAGATTCTCATGTCTCTAAATCAATCAGAAGAGAACTAACTGGGGTCATTGATCCCTTTAGTTGGCAAGTACTGGACAAAAAGACTATTATTAGGATCCAGGGATTCACTGGGTGTCTCTTTATACTTCTATGTACTTGTTAATAGCCCTGATCAGTGAAATAGTTTGGCAACACAAGGTGTCACACTCTATAGGAAAGATGATTTGGATTACCATGCTAAGGAACTTTGTCCAGAAAGTTACTGGCAGAGGGTAAGGAGAATATGGAATATATCATGAATTAGTTCAGTTCAATTCAGTTCAGTCGCTCAGTCATCTCTCTTTGCAACTCCATGGATTGCAGCATGCCAGGCCTCCCTGTCCATCACCAGCTCCCAGAGTGTCCATTGAGTCGGTGATGCCATCCAACCGTCTCATTTTCTGTTGTCCCTTTCTCCTCCCACCTTCAATATTTCCAGCATCAGGGTCTTCTCAAAAGGGGTGAGCTTTTGCATCAGGTGGCCAAAGTATTGGAGTTTCAGCTTCATCATCAGTCCTTCCAATGAATATTCAGGACTCTTTTCCATTAGGATGGACTGGTTGAATCTCCTTGCTGTCCAAGGGACTCTTGAAGAGTCTTCTCCAACACCACAGTTCAAAAGCATCAATTCTTCAGCACTCGGCTTTCTTTATAGTCCAACTGTCACATTCATATGTGACTACTGGAAAAACCATAGCTTTGATTAGATGGACCATTGTTGGCAAAGTAATGTCTCTGCTTTTTAATATGCTGTAGCCCTAATCGGTAAAATACTGTGGCAATGCAAGGTGTCAGATTCTATAGGAAAGGTGATTTGGATTAACATTCTAAGGAACTTTGTCCAGAAAGTTACTGGCAGAGGGTAAGGAGAATGTGGAATATATTGTGAATTAAGGCAGTTATAATCAACCTAGATTTTTTAACCAGGTAAAGAAGTGGTGACTTAGCCATATTTAATATTATTTAACTCTTTCTTTCTCTCTCTTTTTCTCCTATTTTCTTATGTGAAAACTGGTTGCAGTTAATATTTTAGATGTCAGATAGGAGCTTTACTGACTGAACATGCTGTGGGTCTCTATGTGTCTCCTGTATTTGCAACACATTCAAGCCAAAGACAGCAGAGTATACTGAGAAACAAAAGAATGAATGGCACCATATATCTTGTTTGTCTTATTAGATTCACTCTTCAATCTACTTCCCTTCCTGGAAAGTACATTTGTATTGACCATCTCAGAAGGCTCTCTTGTTCTCTTCCAGTTGAGTTTTGCCAATAAAGAATTCCAGGCAGGCGATCAAAGGGAAGGAAAACAGACACAGTGGGTATTTAGTGTACCGGTCCCTCCCCTATGGAATTCTTCAAAGGTTTTCACACTGCTAACTCTTAAAACAATCTCTTTAATAAATCCTCCTCAATTTATCCTAAATGAATATGACATTTTTATCCTGCTGAGACCTTGACTTATACATTAACTCTGATATACTGATATTTTTGTTTATATGAGCCTGATTGCAAGATAATATACTTATATTAGTCATATTACCTATAACATGGTATTTAAAGCTAAACTGGGGGAGGCAAAGAAAGTAATCTTAATTTTGAAAGCTATACAATTAATTGCTAGTGTGTAAAAACAGAACACAGTCTGGCATGATAAGTTGAATAATAACAGGGTAATACATCATTCTATTGAAAACCAAGGTTGTTTTCAGAAGACTGCATGGTAATTTACATACTATTCAACTGATGGACAATAATCTCAATTGAACTATTCTCTATATTTGCGTTTTTTCCCACTCATATGCAGGTACAAATCATTGTACACTTAATGTGTCTTAATGTGTTTGACTTAGTATGTGATTATTTTTTAAAAATAACAATTCTATTTTTAAATTTTATAACCCCAAATATAAAACTAGAGACCAAATCAAATATTTTAAAAATATAATTAATATGATTTTCTTAGGAAAAGGAAAGTGAAAGTGTCTCAATCATGTTCAACTCTTTGAGACCCTATGGATTGTAGCCCATGAAATCCTCCAGGCCAGAATACTGGAGTGGGTAGCCTAGCGCTTTTCCAGGGGATCTTCCTGGCCCAGGAATTGAACTGGTGTCTCCTGCATTGCAGGCAGATTCTTTACCAACTGAGCTATCAGGGAATTTTCTGATTAAATGTATCATCTTCACTGTTTCTTTCCCCAGGGTATAGCACAGTGAATGATCTACTTTTCATGAATTATAAAAAACAATCAATATTTATTGAATGAACAAAACCTAATTAAAAAAAAAAAAACTACAAAAGATAATACATAAAGAATCCAAAATTCTTATGTAAAATCTAAGCATCTAAACTAAATTTAAAATAATAGGAAAATGAATATAATATAAAATTGTTGACAATTTTCTAATTTTGTTTATATAATCTTTTAGAGCTATAAAACATTAAAAAGTAATCATTATCAATAACAAAAACATGAGATTATTCTAGTCAGCTCTATCAATTAAAATGACGCATGATCCAGACATTTAAATTAATAATCACAATTTTCTAGAATGGGGAGTGAACAACTTGCATTTTCCTCTTTGTAGTCTGATAAACTTTGTTGATTTAGTCCATTTTGGAAATCCACATCTTTCAAATTTGCATTGGGACCCATCAGATTAAAAGGCAGAAATATTTGTTCTGTAATTCAGAGTGATCTCTGTATATAATGATGTATGTCATACATGAGAATGTATATTTATTGAGCCAGCTATTGAGTAATTTTTATTAACTTAAACTGCCTATGAAATTCTTGCTTATATGAACTGTCTCTATGTCATGACTTGATTGTCCATAAACCAGAAAGGCAAGTGTAATCATCTAACAAATTATATTAAACTCCTCTCTAGTGATTTTAATGAAATTACTAAGAACCCTAAAGGGAAAAAAATCAAAGCTCCAATCTATGTGTTCAGAAAATTTCATTCAAATAAGAGAGATAAAAGAATAATCATCCTTGCCTGTTTCCTCAAGGCAGCCTGAATTTCTACCTGTACTCTTTGCTTAATTAACAAGATGCTCCATTTATTTTCAAAGGTGGTGTTGCCATGTCAATAAATCATATGGTCACCCTAGAGATAATGCTTAACCAATAACTAAAATATAAAGTGGTAAGTAATAACTATTAGGAAATAAGCACAAAGCAAGTACCACTGCAATTCATATTTGGGTGAGTTCAATTCTCCCTGGAGACCCAGGAAGGCTTCAAAGCAGAGGTGGCAGTTAGGTCAGATCTTAAAGAAAGAGGAAGATTTCAGCAGAGATAAGATGTATGGAATGAAGCTTATTCAAAATGTATTTATACTGAATATGGGAAAATCACATTAAAGTTTGAATGTAGGTTAAATATGGATTTTTAAAAATAACAAATCTGTTTCTCTTTATTACTGAAATTGCAGCCACTATTCAGTGAGAGAAATTTCAGATTTTCATTTTATTCAGTTTCAACCCTCTCCCATGAAGATAATTTAATCAAGAGACAGACACAATAAAACACAATGCTCAGTCTCTCACATTTTTTACTTTTTCATTCAGAAGAATATTTACTGCGAACTGTTTGCAATGTTTTAACATGGTTGATTTTTTGTTATAATTTTAAGAATAGTACTATTGGTGTTGTTGTTTAGTCAATTCTAATTAGTTAAGACTGCTATATTTTTTACTCCAACAATATTTCCATCGCACTTTCCTCATCTTGAGTGAAAGGAGAGTGGCTGATCTCCTTTAGGGGTTCCACTGAAATACTGTTGTTGTTATTGTTTGGTTGCTAAGTTGTGTTGGCTCTCTGTGACCCCATGAACTACAGCATGCCAGGCTACTCTGTACTTCACCATCTTCCTGAGTTTGTTCAAACTCATGTCCATCGAGTCAGTGATGCCATCCAACCATATCATCCTCTGTCACCCCCTTCTCTTGGCCTCAGTCTTTCCCAGCATCAGGGTCTTTTCCAATGAGTTGGCTCTTTGCATCAGAGGGCCAAAGTATTGGAGCTTCAGCTTCAGCATTAGTCCTTCCAATGAATATTCGGGGTTTATTTTCTTTGGGATTGACTGATTTGATCTCCTTGCTGTCCAAGGGACTCTCAAGATCTTCTCCAACACCACAGTTCAAAAGCATTAAATAAAAGAAAACACTCAGCCTTATTTATGGTCCAACTCTCACATTCATATGTGACTAATGGAAAAAACATAGCTTTCACTATGTAGACCTTGGTTGGCAAAGTGATGTCTCTGCTTTTTAATTTACTACCTAGATTTGTCATAGCTTTTCTTTCAAGGAACAATTTTTTTTTTTTTTAATTTTGTGACTACAGTCACCATTCAGAGTGATTTTGGAACCCAAGAAAATAAAATCTGTCACTGTTTCCATTGTTTCCCCTTCTATTTGCCATGAAGCAATGGGACCAGATGCCATGATCTTCATCTTTGGAATGTTGAGTTTTAAGTCAGCTTTTCACTCTCCTCTTTCACCTTCATTAAGAGGCTCTTTAGTTCCTCTTCATTTTCTCTCCTTAACGTAGTATCATCTGCATATCTGAGGTTATTGACATTTCTCCCAGCAATCTTGATTCCAGCTTGTGAGTCATTCAGCCCAGCATTTCACATGATGTACTCTGCATATAAGTTAGATAAGGAGGATGACAATATGCAACCTTGACATACTCCTTGCCCAATTTTGAACCAGTTCATTGTTTCATGCCTGGTTCTAATTGTCATTTCTTGTTCTGCACACAGATTTCTTAGAAGACAGGTAATTTCTAAGAAAGCAGTCTGGTATTCCAATCTCTTTAAGAATTTTCAAGTTAGGTGTGGAAAGCCTTTCCACACGGTCAAAGGTTTTATCATAGTCAATGAAGCAGAAGTAGATGTCTCTTTGGAATTCCCTTGCTTTAGGTTAAGGGTGATGTGTTTTTGAAGATCATCCTTACTGTCATATAGAGTTCTGTTATGCCAGCTATATCAGTGCAGCAGTGGCTTCCCATAATGACTCCTACTATCTCTACTGTGATAGCCATACCTACTTTCATGACATGAGGATCCAGGGCAAGAGGACTTAATATCATATGAACATGTCTGATGGCAGCAGAGATCAGAAGTGTGTGGGTAATGATGGAAGAGAAAAAGTCTATAATGTATTACATGTTCAGAGCCAGAAATTAACCTGTTAAAAAATTTCTTCCAATTATCAAAGTATAAAATTGCCCAGGGGGCCTCTCTCTGTCTCTCTGTCTTTGTCCACCCTCTACTCTCTGAGTCTACCTTTGTCTCTCTCTGTCTCTCTCTCAATATATGTGAGATTCTGTGTTGAACAATTCTGTGCTTGACATAGAATTGATCAGAGTCCAGTTTTGTAGGGCACAAACCCACAGCAATATTACCAAGAGTTAGGTCTGAAATCAGAGACCAGTAATACTCAAAATCCATTTCTCTTCAGTTTGGTTAAAGCATGATGGTCCTTCCTTATAGACTTAGTCTCATCTCAGTACTTTCTGTGACTTCCTACTTGGGTGACTCACCTGCCTCAGTGACCTCAATATCGTCCTCAAAATCTAGCGGTCAGCACTCTCACTACCTTCCAGGTCCCACCTCAATTCATGCGAAAATTTTGAAAAATCAAACCCTACCATTATTGCCTGTCTATGTTTTATGACCATCTACTCTGATATTGGGACCCAAGATTGATGTGGGAAAAAACACCAGGGAGATAGTTTTATACACTAATCCGAAAGGAAATGGATTAGGGCATGCTCTCTAATTCATTATCTGACTCTACATTCCATGTCAAAGACTAGAAAGAAAAATCAGAAGAGTTTTAGCCATTTTGCATTCTTCTGTCTCCCTGCTCCCACAATTGCATGAGACAGAGAAGGATTGATTTATTCCCGTTCTCTATATCTTAACTCCTTTCTAGTAAGAACAAAGAACCTTCAAGCCTAGTTGTCACAGGAGGAAGAGGCATCTTCTATTTGCTATGGCTG
>SJYV01037665.1:71226-144507 GCA_006410875.1 Neotragus pygmaeus | reverse complement strand
ACCACATTTTATTTATCCATTCATCAGATGATTTACATTTTACTTGTTCTTACTCTTGCTTGCTATTAAGCATTTTTGTGTGGATTGTGTCTTAATTTCTCTTGGACATATATCTAGGAGTGGAATCACTGGGTCATATGATACAACAATCCCAATATCCTAATTCCTCTCATTCCCTCCCTTTCCTCCTTGGGATCTATGTATGAAACAGACAACTAAGGGGAATATACTGTGTAGCACAGGGAATTCTACTTAATGCACTGTGGTGATCTGAATGCAAAGGAAGTCCAAAGGGAGGGGGGTCTACAAATATGTATGTCTGATTAACTTTGCTGTAAGTAGAAACTAACACAACAGTGTCAAGCAACTATCAGTTCAGTTCAGGTCAGTCGCTCAGTCATGTCATGAATCGCAGCATGCCAGGCCTCCTTGTCCATCACCATCTCCCGGAGTTCACTCAGACTCACGTCCATCGAGTCCGTGATGCCATCCAGCCATCTCATCTTCGGTCGTCCCCTTCTCCTCCTGCCCCCAATCCCTCCCAGCATCAGAGTCTTTTCCAATGAGTCAACTCTTCGCGTGAGGTGGCCAAAGTATTGGAGTTTCAGCTTTAGCATCATTCCTTCCAAAGAACACCCTACAATAAAAATTGATTTAAAAATACAGGACACTGAAAAAAGAGTCATGCGAAGCACCTAGAGGCTTTGTAAATTTTAATACCCCATATTATTTATTGAAGAACTGCTTTAAATTCTCTACCTTACCACATCTGAGGGTCTCACCTTTTCTGTCTAGAGAGTTTTGTGTATATGTAGGTACCATAAACCAACCTACATGGTTGCCGCTCTAGTTCTACATGGATCAAAATGTATTAGTTATTTACATTTTATTTGTTTGCAGTTCAATCTTTTTCAGTAGATGTACAGAGTCATGTAACCATTACAACAATTATCCACCCTCAAAAGAAATCCTGAACCTATTAACAGTGATAATATTATCCACTGACAGTACCCCTGAGGGGAGTTTCAGTTCAGTTCAGTCACTCAGTTGTGTCTGGTTCTTTGAGACCCCATGATCGCAGCATGCCAGGCCTCCCTGTCCATCACCAACTCCCAGAGTTCAATCAAACTCACATCCATTGAGTCGGTGATGCCATCCAGCATCTCATGTTGTCTTTCATGTCAACAGCCATCTCTGTTGAGTATTGGAGTTTAGGATGGAAGAAAAACAGGAAGTCTTCTATGCTATGGATACTGGCCCTACATAATTAAGTGAAATTAAAAAGTCCTAAATATTCATTGGAAGGACTGATGCTGAAGCTGAAACTCCAATACTTTGGCCAACTGATGCAAAGAACTGACTCATTTGAAAAAACCCTGATGCCAGGAAAGATTGAAGGTGGGAGGAGAAGGGGATGACAGATGGCATCACCGACTCAATGTACATGAGTTTGAGTAAACTCCGGGAGTTGGTGATGGGCAGGGAGGCATGGTGTGCAAAGAGTGCTATCTCAAAGAGTTGGACATGACTGAGCGACTGAACTGAATTGAAAAAAAGTAAAAGGGTTAGTTGCTCAATCGTTTGCAACTCTTTGACACCCCATGGTGTCTGTGGCATTCCCCAGGCAAGAATACTGGAACAGGTAGCCAATTCTTTCTCCAGGAGATCTTCCTGACCCAGAGATCAAATNGGGTTAGTTGCTCAATCGTTTGCAACTCTTTGACACCCCATGGTGTCTGTGGCATTCCCCAGGCAAGAATACTGGAACAGGTAGCCAATTCTTTCTCCAGGAGATCTTCCTGACCCAGAGATCAAATCTAGGTCTCCTGTATTACAGGCAGATTCTTTACTGTCTGAGTCACCAGGGAAGCCCAGATAGTTAAGATGCATATCTAAAGTAAACAATTTCAGTGAACCCAGACTCTTGCATTTTCCCCCACACAATAAAGCACTAAAATCATTATCTTGAGTTTGTCTTTTCTTTGTGATTAGCAGTAATCATTTGATGTTGGACTACATTGTTTTCTTCAGCAAAAAAATTCATATACATTTTGGTTCCTCCTTTACCTCTTTGGAGTAGCCTCAGAGCTATCTGAGAGGCTGTTTCCTGGCTATACTTCTAAGTTAGGTCCCTGAAAACAACTTAACTTGCACCTATTAGATTGCACATTTCCCTTTCAGTTCAGTCACTCGGTCGTGTCCGACTCTTTGAGACCCCATGGGCTGCAGCACGCCAGGCCTCCCTGTCCATCATCAGCTCCTGGAGTTGACTCAGACTCATGTCCTTTGAGTCAGTGATGCCATCCCTTTCAGTCAGCAGTGGCTAAAACCTGAGTAATGTGATGTGATGTTACTGTGTCTTTCAGCCCGTCACTTTTGTCACAACACTGTGTGTTCCAAACAGTGTTGCCTGGATCCCATAAACCACTGGGGAAAATTCCCTATCAGGTGGCCCCTTTAGTGGTGTTGGAGAAGACTCTTGAGAGTCCCTTGGACTGCAAGGAGATCCAATCAGTCCTTTCTAAAGGANGACTTCACTTTCACTTTTTACTTTCATGCATTGGAGAAGGAAATGGCAACCCACTCCAGTGCTCTTGTCTGGAGAATCCCAGGGACGAGGGAGCCTGATGGGCTGCCGTCTATGGGGTCGCACAGAGTCGGACACGACTGAAGCAACTTAGCAGCAGCAACAGCAGCAGCAGCAGCAACAGTATATGAGAATTCAATTTTTTCCTTATCCTCAAGGACACAGCATTGACAGCTATACCTACTATTTTTTAAGGCCATCTTTTGCATGTAGGGTCATATCTCATTATTGGTTTTCGTTTTACTTTTCCCTGATGATTAAGGATGTGAAACACTCCTTTACACACTTAAAGGCAATTTGGATTTCCCCTTTTGTGAAGAGTCTGATCAAATCATTTGTCTATCAGTTTTTTGTTTTGTTTTGATTTTGAAAGGGTCATCTATTTCTTTATTGCTGGATTTTTAAAATTTGAAATATTCTGAATGAAAGTTCTCTTTAGTTACAAGTATTACAAACATCATCTCTAGGAAGCTTGGCTTTACATAGTGCCTTTTGATAAATAAGTTTTTTTTTTTTTAATGTACTGCAACTGGAGAGATATTGCTACCATGCAGCAGAACTTAATAATAATTTCTATAGGACTGTTGCTATCTCACTCATCAGTATTTCCTCCTCCTCTTTCCTTTTCTTATGGCCTATATAACCAATTTGTGCCCATAAATTCCTATAAATCCGTGCTGTAAATTCATTTTATTCTCCTATTCCAATCCCTAAATATATTTTATTTTCAGATATCTATTTTACTTGTGAATAAAAACACATTCATGGCAGGAAAATATTAAAATATTTCAAGACCCCAAAGCTTTATAAAGAACATGTGTTGCTTGCTGAGCTGGGTGATAAGAATGAGGAAACTGCAAGACTTGAGAAGATGAGGGGTAACTACATTCTGCTGAAGAAAAGCTGTGAAATAAGGAAACCCCGAGGGCAGATTCCAGAGATTGAAAAGCGCTAGTCCTGAGGCTGGAGAGGCCTGTGTGGAAAGAGAGAGCTCCAGTTCGAGGGGGACAAGGAAGAGAAGGTGCTTAGAAAGATTTTTCTGAAGTTCTGCTAAGTGGTTGTGATAAATTACCATTTTCAGTAAAATGTACTGCAATTATTGCTTTCTAGAATTGTATCTACTTTGGGGAAAGGTATGCAAAATGTTCTTACTCAGGATGGGAAAAATAAATGAGATGACGACCATGGGAACCACATTGCACTTACAGTTCTAACTTAATATCTGCACAAATATGCTATTAATATTTTTCAGTTGCATTTTCAGTAAACAATAAAAAATGATTTATAGCTCTACAGCAATGTATTTATTACAAAAATAAATTATGTCATACTTTCAGTCTACTATACTTCTCTAAAATGTAGACATGGGAGAATTATACTAGATTATATTTGATTTGGGCTTACCTTTGATAATTCGTTTTTTGCTACATAATATTCATATTGTTATTAAATGACATTTAAATAGAAGGTTACTTGCTACTTTGTATAAATATTTACAAAGGAGGATTTGTCTTATTTGACCTACTTGTTTGACCTACTTATTTGACCTCCTTGTTTTTTCCTCTCAATTTACATAATTTAACTTAAGAGGCAGTGTGCTTTACTGTGTCCAGCAAAGAATACTGATAGGACTAAATAGTAATAGTAGTAATTGCCTGTTTTTTATATTGACATGAAAAAAGTGAATGCTGCACCTTCAAAGGGTACTATCAACACTTTTATGTTTAAAAACTGTATTATGGTATATCACTAATCTTCCCTTGATTCTCTAATGTTTTCTTTTCTATAGGTCTTGAAACTGATAACATTTACTGAACTACTGTCCCTCATAGATAACTCCTGCCCTCCTTCTCACAAAAGAAAGATTTTCATCTAAAATTACTATCAAAAGAATTTCAAGACGTTTACCAGTTTCTATGCATGTAAAATCCATGTAATGTACAATCACAAAGGAACATACACTTACTGCTAAAATTATTGCTGGGGAGAACTGAGCTAATGGGAGGGATGTCAACGCTCTGCCAGGTGAAAAAGCANCCTGGCTTGGAGAATTTTGAGCATTACTTTGCTAGCATGTGAGATGAGTGCAATTGTGTGGCAGTTTGAATATTCTTTGGCATTGCCTTTTTGGGATTGGAATTCAAACTCACCTTTTCCACTCCTGTGGCCACTGCTGAGTTTACTAAATTTGCTGGCTATTGAGTGTAGCACTTTCACAGCATCGTCTTTCAAGATTTGAAATAGCTCAGCTGGAATTCCATGACCTCCACTAGCTTTTTTTGTAGTGCTGCTTCCTAAGGCCCACTTGACTTTGCATTCCAGGATGTCTGACTCTAGATGAGTGATCACACCATTGTTGTCATTTGGGTCATGAAGATCTTTTTTGTATATTTCTTCTGTGTATTCTTGCCACCTCTTCTTAATATCTTTTGCTTCTGTTAGGTCCATACCATTTCTGTCCTTTATCAAGCCCATCTTTGCATGAAATATTCCTTTGGTATCTCTAATTTTCTTGAAGAGATCTCTAGCCTTTTACATTCTATTGTTCTCTATTTCTTTGCATTGATCACTGAGGAAAGCTTTCTTATCTCTCCTTCCTGTTCTTTGGAACTCTGCATTCAAATGGGAATATCTTTCCTTTTCTCCTTTGTCTTTCAAGTCTTTTCTTTTCTCAGCTATTGTAAGGCCTCCTTGGACAACTATTTTGCATTGTTGCATTTCATTTTCTTGGGGGTAATCTTGATCACTGCCTCCTGTACAATGTCAAAGTTACAAAGTTAGTGCTACTATTTAGAGCTGACATTTCCAGTTTTGTAGCTGATTATGGGTACATTGTTTACATGATTATCTTCAAATGGCCAAGAGCACAAAGGGCAAGAGATGAAAAGGCAAGAAACAAAGGAGGAAACCAAAACATTCAGGTTGAAAGGGAAAGAGGTTGGAAGGAACCAAGGGACCATGGTATCTCATGGTACTTTAATTCGATAATACAAACAACAATGAAATGCCAATGTTTTGTCAATAAATCATGTTCCAACATATTTGACAAATGTATTCAGAGAGGGGTACTGTTCATGTCACTTACTGATAATATCCTTCTGTCTGAATTGGCCACATGAGGATTAGACAGCAGTTTAAAATAATAGTGAAGCTTGGATCATTTGGTAAAACTTCAACAAATAAGAAGCCTAAAATCTGGGGAAAATATCTCTTTAATTGTTTGGAAGTACTAGAGATTATTAAGAGACAGGATCTACTTTTAAAAGACAGGAATTGCACTTTAGGAGATTTTTACATTTGTTGTTTTTTTATGCCTTAGGATATTCTACCCTAAGAGCCTTCTGAACCGAAACTGCAACTTGATGAGCCTCAGCTGTCCAGGGACAGAATTTGGGAAAAGTGAAGCTATAAAATGTAAAGGGAAATACTCAAAGGGAGATATTTCTTTAGAAGAGATAAAACACCCAAATCTTAGTACAAACTCTACCTAAAACCTTGTCTAACTTATAAATTATGCATGTTGTTTAAGAAAAAGCAGCAGTTAGTACCTGAAAATATGATTGGGGATTTAGCTCCTGTCAGCCTCAGGGAAGGTTTAAGTTCAGATAAGTTGACTATTTTATAGTAAAAAAAAAAAAAAAAAAGATTCTCAAAAAAATGTAACAAAATCCAGATTTTCTTCAACTTATCATTTTAGACACTCAGCATCTAAACAGAACTCAGTCAACTTGAAGAAACAGGAAAATGAGAATCAAGAATATAAGCAGTTAGAAGACCATAACTGACACTGGCAGGATTAAGCTGTTTCAATTAGTTGAATTCTAAAGCTTAAAATTCATTAGCTACAATGAAAAAAAAAAAANTTTTTTTTTTTTTTTTCCCTAATGGAGTGCACATGAAATCAGGGAAAACATTCAATAGACACAAAGGGAATTTGCTGAAGTGCCTCCTCCTGTTTAGAGTATGGACATATGTCTCAGGAAATTACTGTTGCTGTATATACTGCCTTCTACATGTCTATAGACCATGACTACCAAAAATTCCCAGCAACCAGTGGCTGGGGCAAGTTACTTTGCATGAGTTTCAACACTCAGGGAAGGTGGCCTAAAGATTCTTTTATTTTTTTCATTAGTCTAGAAAGAATGTTAATGAACAAGTGCCAATTTTCGTCATATATATATATTTTTTCTCTTCAATTTGCCTTACAAAGTGGTGTTTAAATAAGGCTGCTGCTGCTGCTAAGTCACGTCAGTCGTGTCCGACTCTGTTCGACCCCATAGACGGCAGCCCAACAGGCTCCTTTGTCCCTGGGATTCTCCAGGCAAGAGTACTGGAGTGGGTTGCCATTTCCTTCTCCAATGCATGAAAGTAGAAAGTGAAAGTGAAGTCGCTCAGTCTTGTCCAGACTCTTAGCGACCCCGTGGAACGCAGCCTACCANCCTTTGTCCCTGGGATTCTCCAGGCAAGAGTACTGGAGTGGGTTGCCATTTCCTTCTCCAATGCATGAAAGTAGAAAGTGAAAGTGAAGTCGCTCAGTCTTGTCCAGACTCTTAGCGACCCCGTGGAACGCAGCCTACCGCTCCTCCATCCATGGGATTTTCTGGGCAAGAGTACTGGAGTGGGGTGCCATTGCCTTCTCCATTAAATAAGGCAGACATTACTATTTCTGTATATTTTACTGAATCAGGGGAACTGTGTCATACAAGATCAATGTAGAGTGTCCCCAGTCCTGCTGAATGTTTGCCCTGCCATCTGTTTCATGATTCTTCACTTTGTTTCTTTTATCTGACTCCAATAAGCAAACAGCAGAGAAGGCAATGGCACCCTACTCCAGTACTCTTGCCCGGAAAATCCCATGGATGGAGGAGTGGTAGGCTGCATTCCACGGGGTCGCTAAGAGTCTGGACACGACTGAGCGACTTCACTTTCACTTTTCACTTTCATGCATTGGAGAAGGAAATGGCAACCCACTCCAGTGTTCTTGCCTGGAGAATCCCAGGGATGCGGGAGCCTGGTGGGCTGCCCTCTCTGGGGTCGCACAGAGTCGGACATGACTGAACCGACTTAGCAGCAGCAGCAATAAGCAAACAGAAAGGTATCAGCAGTCTCAGTGGTTTTTCTTTCATCCAGTATGTATCACCCGGTTGATAATTTTGTTCTCTTGAGGCCAAATATCATTAAAAACAAAAACAAATTAGTAAACACAGTACTTTGCGGAATGAAGAGGGAAGGTTTTGAGGCCAAGAGTCTTCAGTTTAAAAGTGGCTTTATCATTTAATTGAGAGTATGGACTTAGTCAAGTCACATATCTTCTGTGACTTAGTTTCCCTAATATAAAATGGTGATAACAACACCTAGCAGGTGGTGCTGTATAATTAGATATATGAGATATACAGTGTTCTTAGAATACTACAGGCATGATTTAAATGATGCTAGAAGTTAAAAAGCTATAAGTTAAAAGTAAAATTTAATTTCTCTGTCCTTAAACAGCTTAGAATATAACTGGAAATACACCACGCATACACACAATCAGTTTTAGAATACAGTACATAATTTTGCCAAATGATCGATAAGGATGGTGACTAGGGAATTTTAGAGGCCCAAGAAAAAGATTCAATGGCATTCTTACTCTCGTGACCTTTTCTGAGCCAAAAACACCACAGTGAAATTCTTGTCTTAGGCAGGTTCTCTTGACAACAGTTGCCCCAAGACAGCAGCTGGGGCTGTGGAAAGTCAGAAAGCTACTGCAAAAATCTAACAAGGTGTTAAAAGCTGGAATTGTACAGAAAGATAATTCTGTTTACATTAAAATTAACATTTAAGTACTGAGGGCGGCAAGCAGCACAAATAGGTAATTCGCTCACCAAATGTTACACAGAGATAAGTGTAATTTTCTTCCACAGAGAGATGGGTTGCATCATTGATTTAAAATGAATTAAATTGCATTGCACTACTTATTAATCCATAGAAAACCAACTGGGGCTATGAATAAGTATCTTTCCAAAATTTTTCCCTAGCAACTTCACACCCTGGTGCTAGTGTTGAATTTAATAAAATGGGGCCAAAGAAACTGCGGCAACTGAAGCATGAAGCTTAGCTGCAGAGCTGAGGGAGGCCATGCAGGGCTCTATCCAGACCATTTCCCCAGGATATGTAATAGCCACAGGGTGTACCTCATCTTTGCTCTCCTCCAAATTCTTAGTCCTCCCTTTACTCTTCGGCTTCCACATACAGATGTTGAAAAGCTATTCTAATTCTAGTGCCTGGTAGAGTAATACAATAACTGTATTATTCTCCATTTGCTTTGTACTTTGCAGTTGTCAAAGTGCAGTCACATACATTTTCAGGAGTTGTTATCATCTCTTTCTTAAGTGCTTAAGAATATTTTTCAAAAATATTTTATTTTTTTCAAAGGCTATATAATATTCACATATTATTGGAGGCTTTTTCTGAGAATTAAATTAAAAAAACCATTTAAGATGCCCCTATTTTCAAATCACTTTAAAGATATTAGATGAAGTTAAGTCAGAATTAGAAGTTAAGTCAGAATACTTATGTTTCTTGGTGGGAAAGACAACAGAAGTGTGAAGGATCTGGATTTTATTTAAAAAATCAAAATGAAGTGTTTGAAATGGGGCCTTGAAGATTCTGGGCAATAGAGAAAACGGTAACATTTCCCCCTATATCTCAATTCAGCTTCTTTAGTGCATCAGTGTAACATCAATATGGTTTCATAAGTCTTTACAGAAAGAGATTGGAGTTTCTAGGACTGTAAACTCCAACACTGAGAAGAATAAGTAGTCTCTGAATATTAAAAGTGATTCAGACACAGCATCCTCAAGGACAAATGCCAAAGTTGACAAGCATGTCTTGTTTATCATCAATTCTAATAAAGATGAGCTATACAAGTCGCAATGTAGCTACCAGCATTTCTAACAAGAAAGTGAGTATTTTTAATAAGTATTGCCTTGAGTGGATGAGTGGAGATTCAGCTCTTCAACTACAGGATATCACTGGTAAAGCATAAGAAGCCAAGAACAAGTGAAATAGAATCTTTTACCCTCTCTTGCTCGCTCGCTCTCTCTCTGTATAAGGGGGAAAAAAAGAAAATAACATTTAATACAGATGAATAATTGAGGTTAAAAAAATTGGAAATGACTTTAATAAGTGCTGTAAAGCATTGTGAATTTCAAAGCAAATATTCCAAGATTTTCATTAATACTGCATTTCCTAAGAGTTTAAACGTCGTATTTGGGGAAGGTATAGAAATAATTAAGATTTACTCATGTTATGTCTATCTTTTCAGTTAGTGCAGTCCAGTCGCTCAATCGGTTCTGACCCTTTCTGAACCAATGGACTATAGCACGCCAGGCCTCCCTGTCCTTCACCAAGTCCTGGAGTGTACTCAAAGTCATAACCATTGAATCGGTGATGCCATTCAACCATCTCATCCTCTGTTGTTCCCTTCTCCTCCTGCCTTCAATCTTTCCCAGCATCAGGGTCATTTCAAATGAGTCAGTTCTTCGCATCAGGTGGTCAGAGTTTGGAGTTTCAGCTTCAGCATCAGTCCTTCCAAAGGATATTCATGACTGATTTTCTTTAACATGGACTGGTTGGATCTCTTTGCAGTCCAAGGGACTCTCAAGAGTCTTCTCCAAAACCACAGTTCAAAACCATCAATTCTTTGGCACTCAGCCTTCTTCACAGTCCAGCTCTCACATCCATAAATGACCACTGGAAAAACCATAGCTTTCACTAGACAAACGTTTTGTTGGTGAAGTAATGTCTCTGATTTTTTTTTTAAATATAAATTTATTTATTTTAATTGGAGGTTAATTATTTTACAGCTGTCTAGGTCGGTCATAGCTTTTCTTCCAAGGAGCAAGTGTCTTTTAATTTCATGGCTGCAATCACCATCTGCAGTGATTTTGGAGCCCCCAAAATAAAGTTTCCCACTGTTACCACTGTTTCCCTGTCTATTTGCCATGAAGTGATGGGACAAGATGCCATGATCTTAGTCTGAATGTTGAGTTCAATTTCTGCCATAAGGGTCATGTCATCTACAAATCTGAGGTTATTGATATTTCTCCCGGCAGTCTTGATTCCAGCTTGTGCTTCTTCCATTCCAGCGTTTCTCATGATGTACTCTGCATAGAAGTTAAATAAGCAGGGTGACAATATACAGCCTTGATGTACTCCTTTTCCTATTTGGAACCAGTCTGTTGTTCCATGTCCAGTTCTAACTGTTGCTTCCTGACCTGCATACAGATTTCAAAAGAGGCAGGTCAGATGCTCTGGCATTCCCATATCTTGAAGAATTTTCCACAGTCTGTTGTCATCCACATAGTCAAAGGGTTTGGCATAGTCAATAAAGCAAAAATAGATGTTTTTCTGGAACCCTCTTGCTTTTTCGATGATCCAACAGATNATAGCTTTTCTTCCAAGGAGCAAGTGTCCTTTAATTTCATGGCTGCAATCACCATCTGCAGTGATTTTGGAGCCCCCAAAATAAAGTTTCCCACTGTTACCACTGTTTCCCTGTCTATTTGCCATGAAGTGATGGGACAAGATGCCATGATCTTAGTCTGAATGTTGAGTTCAATTTCTGCCATAAGGGTCATGTCATCTACAAATCTGAGGTTATTGATATTTCTCCCGGCAGTCTTGATTCCAGCTTGTGCTTCTTCCATTCCAGTGTTTCTCATGATGTACTCTGCATAGAAGTTAAATAAGCAGGGTGACAATATACAGCCTTGATGTACTCCTTTTCCTATTTGGAACCAGTCTGTTGTTCCATGTCCAGTTCTAACTGTTGCTTCCTGACCTGCATACAGATTTCAAAAGAGGCAGGTCAGTTGGTCTGGCATTCCCATATCTTGAAGAATTTTCCACAGTCTGTTGTCATCCACACAGTCAAAGGGTTTGGCATAGTCAATAAAGCAGAAATAGATGTTTTTCTGGAACCCTCTTGCTTTTTCGATGATCCAACAGATGTTGACAATTTTATCGCTGGTTCCTCTGGCTTTTCTTAAACCACCTTCAATCTGGAAGTTCACAGTTCACGTACTGTTGAAGCCTGGCTTGGAGAATTTTGAGCATTGCTTTACTAGTGTGAGATGAGTGCAACCGTGTGAAAGTTTAAACAGTCTTTGGCATTGCCTTTCTCTGGGAATGGAATGAAAACTGACCTTTTCTAGTCCTGTGGCTATTGCTGAATTTTCCAAATTTGCTGGCATATTGACTAACATCCAAAAAAGATGTCATTTTCATTGTAGCATGTTGGAAGGCAAAAGTAGCAAGTGAAGAGATACCTGGAATAATAGGCAAATTTGGCCTTGAAATACAAAATAAAGCAGGGCACAGACTAATTGAGTTTTGCCAAGAGAACACCCTGGTCATATCAAACACCCTCTTCCAATAACACAAGAGTAGATTCTACACATGGACATTACCAGATGCTCAATACCAAAATCAGATTGATTATATTCTTTGCAGCCAAAGATGGAGAAGCTCTATACAGTCAGCAAAAACAAGATTGAGAGCTGACTGTGGCTCAGATCATGAACTCCTTATTACCAAATTCAGACTTAAATTGAAGAAAGTAGGGAAAACAACTAGACCATTCAGATATGACCTAAATCAAATCCCTTAGGATTATATATGGGAAGTGAGAAATAGATTCAAGGGATTAGATCTGATAGACAGAGTGCCTGATGAACTATGAATGGAGGGTTGTGACATTGTACAGGACACCACCATCACAACAGGAGATGTGGATCAAGACCATCCTCAAGAAAAAGAAATGCAAAAAAGCAAAATGGCTATCTGGGGAGGCCTTACAAATAGCTGAGAAAAGAAGAGAAGTGAAAAGCATAGGAGAAAAAGAAAGATACACCCATTTGAAAGTAGAGTTCCAAAAAAATAGCAAGAAAATAAAAGAAAGGCTTCCTCGGTGATCAGTGCAAAGAAATAGAGGAAAACAATAGAATGGGAATGACTAGAGATCACTTCAAGAAAATCAGAGATACCAAGGGAACATTTCATGCAAAGATGGGCTCAATAAAGGACAGAAATTGTATGTACCCAACAGAAGCAGAAGATATTAAGAAGAGGTGTCAAGAATACACAGAAGAACTATACAAAAAAATCTTCACAACCCAGATAATCATGAATGTATGATCACTCACCTAGAGCCAAACATCCTAGAATCCGAAGTCAAGTGGGCCTTAGGAAGCATCACTAGGAACAAAGCTAGTGGAGGTGATGGAATTCCAGATAAGCTATTTCAAATCCTAAAAGATGATGCTGCGAAAGTGCTGTACTCTCTATCTTTTGATCTGTTCAAATATGTTGTGAATATAAATTTAATCTACAGCCTATATGAGACGTTGTCCAGGGATATATTAATATAACAATACCATAATAATAATGTTTAACGAGANAAAAGATGATGCTGCGAAAGTGCTGTACTCTCTATCTTTTGATCTGTTCAAATATGTTGTGAATATAAATTTAATCTACAGCCTATATGAGACGTTGTCCAGGGATATATTAATATAACAATACCATAATAATTATGTTTAACGAGAAGTCTGTGCATTGCCCATGTTTCTCACCTGCTAGGTGAGATGATAGCAGAAGCTGGGCATTTCACAAGAACAGTTTACCAAATACATCTTGCCATACTTAATGCAAGAGTAAATAGAATTTACCAAAAGATGAAAAGTCTTGGGCAAAGATAGAACTGGATTTGACACAATTTGTTGTTTGGTCACAAGTCATGGAATATGACACCATAACAGGAAGAATAATTCAAGACTCTCCAGAGCAAACCAAGCAATCTCATCATTCTGATGCTATAAAGATTGCAAGTGCCCATTTGATTTAGCAATATGAAGCTCAAAATTAATCTTAAGTAGAGAATACCACTGTGGGTTATAGAATGAGTGGAAGTTAATAAAATGGAGAGATTATAGATGAATGTGTCAGGAGATTGGTTGCAAATAGGAAGAGACCTAGAGCAGTAATTGGGAGAGGAGATGGGTCCTTGAAGGGAATTTAGAAGATAGATGAGATTTGAGCAGGTTTATTTGTTTCAAATAATAAGGAGTCAAAAGTAAGTAAGAGGTTGATAATGAAAGAGAGAAAGAAGATCAATAGAACAAAACAGAGAGCTCCAAAACACCGGAATATATTTTCAACCTATGTAAATGAATTTTCAACATTCTATAAAAAGTTCATTTGTATTTGTGTGAAACAGACCTAAAGTGAAGTAGAACCAACAGAAATAACAGAAAAATTACTCTTATTACTCTTATTAAGAAGGGATAAAATAATAAGTTATGAAGACAAGCCTTCAGCAGTTTGAAATGAATTTCCTCATAAAATACATTAAATAAATGAGAAAATATTAAGAAGATTGATCATGGCAGTAATGGGTTTTAAGTTTTATGAAATGCTGTGATAATTAGGATGGAATTTTCAAGTGGAAAATGAGTGACCATCCTTAGAGATGCAAAATATCCCTGGAACTTATAACAAGGATATCATTAAAGTACTCAAATAAATATAATTCTGGCTCAAAATGATGAGCTTTCATTTATCATTCCTAAAATTAATAAATTTTAGGATCCTAATAAATCTCAATAAAAGTTGCCTCTAAATATTTTTCTAGAAACTAAAATTCTGTTTTATATTTTTTACAGTTTCTGGATGAGAACTTCTAAAACTCTTCTAGAATTGAAAAAAAAATACTTTTAAAGACATGAAAACCAGTGAAACTGCTGTTCAAATGAGATATAATTGAAGAATTCATTTGTTTAAAACTTTGAGTCAATTTAGTCATTATTTCAACTTCTCACATAACAGTGTAACTCAATAAACTTTGAGTTTATTGCCTACATTTGGCTGTGACATTCCATCCTTTTATTATTTATGCCAGTACTAGAAAGAAATCAGTATCTGTTTAATCTGCTATCACTGATAAAAAGGTTTCTTCATTATTAAGGTACATGATATGGTGACTCTAGTATAAAAAATCTAAAAATGAGAAACCCTATATCGTATTATAAGAATGTGACTTTATCATTGAGTAACGATACAAACATCAGTCTACCTTTTTGATATTTCACTGCTGCAAGTGAAACTGAATGAGTTTTCTTTTCTACAAAGATACAGCCATCCTATCCTCTTAGGCATTTTAACAATACTATTACTATCAATGATATAGTGTGTTACGAATGTTACTATTTATTTTACCCAATGTGTTCAAATTTTTAATGAAATAGTTTTCACTTGATGTCAGAGTGAGAGAACATAATTTAAATGATTTTTACTTACAGTGGTGAAAAAGTTACAATGCGGATAAGAAACTAATTCTTATGCAGTGAAAGGTTGCGCATAAAAGATGCCACATCTGCAGACACTTTGAGGATAATAGACAAATTTCAAAATTAAATATGTCTTTTAATTGAAATAAAGCATGTTTTAATGTGTGACTTCAGTTTGATTATTAAGATTATTCCAAGAAAAGGCAGAGCAAGGTAAATTAAAGAAACATACATTTTGACTAGTTTTATTCTTTTTATTTTAGTAATTGTCCATATGTGCAAACCCTGCATAAGCTGTAAAGCTGTATACAAAGATTTTCTTATGTAGTATATTTGCATTCTGGCAGTTATTAATAGATTAATTTTATCAAAACTTGTGATATCAGGAAAGTAAACATTTAGGATGGATTTTATGAAACTGTGAAATTTTATTTTCATTTGCCATAAAGTTTGATAATTACATATCCACGCATCCTGACTCCAAACTCTTTTGAAGTAGCATATTTTATGTATTCATTATTTAATTAATACATCATTAATTAACTAATTGGATGTTTTTATTATTTTTGTGATGGACTAGGTACTATAAAACCAGAGGGGTCACTGGTTGCTAAGATGGTAAAGAATTTCCCTGCAGTATGGGAGACCCAGGTTTAATACCTGGGTTGGGAAGATCCCCTGGAGAAGGGAATGACAGCTCACTCCAGTATTCTTACCTGGAAAATTCCATGGACAGAGGAGCCCGGTGGGCTACAGTCCATGGAGTTACAAAGAGTTAGACACAACTGAACAACTAACAGATGCTATAAAAGTATATATTAACTGTAGCTCATCATTTCTTAAGCTACATGAATTTAATTAGGTTTTGAAAAACCCTAATTACAAAATAATTCTTTAGTGGCTTCATAGAATTGAATAAAAATTTTCCCATATGACTGAAATAGCTTTCCTTAAAGCATCTTTTTGTTCTTCACTGTGAACTTAATCATATAATGTAAAAGTAAAGGGAAAAAATAACTTGAAAGATAATACAGAATGGCATGTAAAGTGGAATAAGTCTTCAACACTATACCACTTTAGGGGAAATTTCCATTTTGAATGAATTTGGAAGCAAGAAATGCAGGGAAATTAATTTGTGTGGAGGAGGGCATTTATCCTAAAGTGGGGATGAGGGATGAAGGGTGCTTGTGAGTAAGAAGTAATTGGGAATGGTGATGGTAGCCAAAGGCCAGAGCTTGTCACGGGGAATCCCTAGCCCCTAGCAATGCTCATGCCAGGCAAGAGTCGTTTTCCAGGTCCTAGCAGTNGAATTAATTTGTGTGGAGGAGGGCATTTATCCTAAAGTGGGGATGAGGGATGAAGGGTGCTTGTGAGTAAGAAGTAATTGGGAATGGTGATGGTAGCCAAAGGCCAGAGCTTGTCACGGGGAATCCCTAGCCCCTAGCAATGCTCATGCCAGGCAAGAGTCGTTTTCCAGGTCCTAGCAGTCATTTGACTTCCTGCAGCATATGAAGAGAAGCGGGAGTCAGGCAGCAGAGCCACTTTCAGGAGGTGGGAATCAGGAGCACTAGGCAGGGTATCGCCGAGAGCTATATGGACCGAGGTTCAGGGAAGAACTCCAACCCTGTGAGGGGACTGGAGCTGTCGGAGGAATTACAGTAGATCTTCAGACCTGTTGTTGCCAAAGGGGAGAAGGGTAGATGAGGAAAGGGCTGGGAGTATGGAATTGGCAGCTGCAAACTATGTGCACTATTATATATAGGATGGGTAAGCAACAAGGTCCTACTGTGTAGCACAGGGAACTATCTTCAATATCCTGTGGTAAACCATAATGGAAAAGGATTTTTTTAGAAAGAATGTTTCTATGTATATAACTCAGTCACTCTGCTGTACACCAGAGACTGGCATAACATTGTAAATCAATGATACTTCAATAAAAGATAAAATATTGCTGAGTCTCTAGGGCATATGGTCACTAACTCCTGTCTGACTCTTTGTGACCCCATGGACTGTAGCCTGCCAGGCTCCTCTGTCCATGGGATTCTCCAGGCAAGAGTACTGGAGTGGGCTGCCATTTCCTCCTCCAGAGGATCTTGCCCACCCAGGGACACAACCCCTTTAACCGGCATAGCAGGCAGATTCTTTACCACTGAGCCCCTGGGGGAGCCTCGGGTCTCCAGTGAGTAATAATAAAAAACGTAAGTGTGGACTCCTGCTTCTGGCCAATATGACGTGACAGAAATTCAATTTAACCCCAAAACAATGAAAAAAAAAATGGACAAAATCTGTAAATCAAAGATATTCAAAACATTGGACATAAAGCAAGGAAGGACAGTGATCCCTAAGAGATATGACAAAAATGAGGTGAGATGTCTCCCAGTTTCTTGCCATTAGGGAACTTTCATGCTGTGGGCACAGGGAGGGGGCACCTAGGTAGAGACTGCCATCTCCCTGAGTTAGGTAGATGGAGCTGAGGTTGGGAAAGCTGAGGTCTTTCCACCAAGGTGGAAAGAATTCTGCAAATCAGAAGACCTGGGGGAAAAAAAAAAAAAAAACCTGCACAAAGATCTGCAGTGGATTCCCTGAGTACTGAAGACAATACTGATCAGTGCATGTCTATGAGAAGACTACCTAAGACTGGGGAGAGAAATGCCCTAAAGGATGGGGATGTTGTTTATAAACATGACATGANAAAAAAAAAAACCTGCACAAAGATCTGCAGTGGATTCCCTGAGTACTGAAGACAATACTGATCAGTGCATGTCTATGAGAAGACTACCTAAGACTGGGGAGAGAAATGCCCTAAAGGATGGGGATGTTGTTTATAAACATGACATGAAATACAGTAACCCTAAAAGCAATAGATCAATGGATTTCTTTACAAAATAGCTGAGAATAAAATCCCACTGCTGGGCACACACACCGAGGAAACCAGAATTGAAAGNAAGGCTATGGTTTTTCCTGTGGTCATGTATGGATGTGAGAGTTGGACTGTGAAGAAGGCTGAGTGCCAAAAAACTGATGCTTTTTGAACTGTGGTAGTGGAGAAGACTCTTGAGAGTCCCTTGGACTGCAAGGAGATCCAACCAGTCCATTCTAAAGGAGATTGGCCCTAGGTGTTCTTTGGAAGGAATGATGCTGAAGCTGAAATTCTAGTACTTTGGCCACCTCATGCGAAGAGTTGACATAATGGAAAAAGACTCTGATGCTGAGAGTGCTTGGGGGCAGGAGAAGAAGGGAACGATAGAGAATGAGATGGCTAGATGGCATCACTGACCTAATGGACGTGAGTCTAAGTGAACTCCAGGAGTTGGTGATGGACAGGGAGGCCTGGCAGCCTGCAATTCATGTGGTTACAAAGAATTGGACATGACTGAGCGACTGAACTGAAATGAATTCTATCCTGTCCACTCTATTTTTGTGGGGGGGCGGGGATTGGTAACATTTCAGGTCTGGGTAGATGAGAGGGTGCTGTCCTGTTCCTTACCAGTTTGCAATTACTGACTCTGAGATACAGTAATCTTGGAGTAAATCTGAGATTTTCCTTCACCTTAACCATAACTTTATAAAGATTCCCTTTATTAATCTCTACTAGAATTGTTTAGATAGCCAGCTAGAATCTTAGGCAATATATGTTGTTTGGCATAACAAAAGCAAGTTGCCAAATGCTGAGTGTGCCATGCTAAGTTGTTTCAGTCATGTCTGACTCTTTGTGATCCCATGGACTATAGCCAGCCAGGCTCCTCTGTCCATGGGATTCTCCAGGCAAGAATCCTGGAGTGGGTGCCATGCCCTCCTCCAAGTGATCTCCCCAACCCAGGGATTGAACCCACATCTCTTACATCTCTTGCACTGGCAGGTGAGTTCTTTACTACTAACTCCACCTGGGAAGCTGAGTATGCTGCTGCTAAGTTACTTCAGTCGTGTCTGACTCTGTGTGTCCCCATAGATGGCAGCCCACCAGGCTCCCCCATCCCTGGGATTCTTCATGCAAGAACACTGGAGTGGGCTGCCATTTCTTTCTCCAATGCATGAAAGTGAAAAGTGAAAGGGAAGTCGCTCAGTCGTGTCCGACTCTTCATGAGCCCATGAACCGCAGCCTATCAGGCTCCTCTGTCCACGGGATTTTCCAGGCAAGAGTATGGGAGGCAGTAAATCATAATGGTTGAGCTTAGAGATTCTGGAGTCTTACTTGAGATCCAGCTATACAATTGACAATGAAGGGCTACAGGAAAATGGCTTAACTTCTTTAGTCTTAATTCCACATCTCTAAATAAATCAGGTGTTGTCTGCTCCACTGGGTTATCATGAGAATTAAATGAGAGGATGAATGTAACATACTAGTCAAAAAGACTTGGGTTGTTAGTAATGAAAGGCAACCTGCACTGATTGCTCACCATGTACCACATATTCTAGAAACTCTGTATCAACTGTTTAGTCTTCAATAGCTTTATGAATGGAGACCACTACATAGGTTAGTATGTATATATTTTTATCTTATATAGTGCTCAGATTGTAGACAATATTATACAGATGTTTTATATTATTGCCACTGTCATCTTAATTTCTTAAACTTAAAGATGAGTGAACTCAGAGTTTACTGAAAGTGAAAGTGAAGTCGCTCAGTCGTGTCTGACTCTTTGTGACCCCGTGGACTGTAGCCCACCAGGCTCCTCTGTCCATGGGATTCTCCAGGCAAGAATACTGGAGTGGGTTGTCATTTCCTTCTCCAGGGGATCTTCCTGACCCAGGGATCGAACCCAGGTCTCCTGCATTACAGGCAGATGCTTTAACCCCCGAGCTACCAGGGAAGCAAATACTGAAGGTTAGTTTATCCAGCAAGAAATTTACCTTTAATGTGAATTTAACACAATCTTTATTTTATGTGCACTTACTAAGTAAATAATACCTATGATTGTTACTGTTAAAGTATTTGACTTCTGTATAAGTGAATATGTGTATGGTCAGAAACTATGTCAAGGAAGACTATTTATCAAGCCATTATTTTAAAAATACAATTGTATGAATTCAAAGTAAATTATGTAGGTATCTCTGTGTATATCTGTATACTCTTTACTTTTATACATGTGGATGTTAGTATCTATCTATAAATGTGTACATATATGCATTAAAATGTGACAATTTCTTTACACATGTACAACAAAAATTGGCATGTGCATTTGGTTATTTTGCTTGCAGTTCCTAATATAAAGAACACACATATATATATTGTCTTGTGCCAATGAATAATTGTCAAAAGTTTAAAACTTGTTTCATTGAATAAAATATAATTAAATATATGTTATGTGTTAACAATATATAATTATAACAGAGAAAATAAAGTTGTTTTCTATGGATATGAAGAAGAATATTTCTAGCTACATGAGAGGCATGTTTGGTTTTGTGCTAGCACTAAACATGTGATGATAACTTTTATCTGCAGAATGCTATTTTATACATTAAATGAAAGAGTATACCTTGTTCATTTCTGTTTTATTTAGAAGGTTTTGATGTTGTTTAATATAATTAGTTGATCTTTTAAAACCCTATCTCTTATTGTATCTCCCTCATGAATAGAAGTTGCTTTAAAAATACTGGAATATGTCTCAAATGATGGACATAACACAAATTAATAGAATCTCTGACTAATGCAGAACTTCTAACGTAACCATGGTTTCATCATTGAACATTTCTATTGTTAGTTCTCTGTTCTAATGGATAAAGGCAAAACTGCAGGACTTTTTGATACCAGGATAATGTGAATATAAAATGACAGAATAAAATACAAAAGGAAGGTAGCTGAGCTTTATGTGAGTATGGATTTAAGTATACATCTTAATTTCCAAAAGGTGATATGGATTCCTATGCCAAAGCAATGCCTCTAATTTGAACTACAATCTGTTGTGAAGAATGAAATTCATGATGAAACATTAAGGCAAACTGTCAGTACTAATGCTTAAATGTTGTGATTATAGTTTCTATTTAAGGGTAGAGACCATTTTGCTTGAATTACTTGCTGGCAAATTTATTGTTCAAATAATATGATCCCTAAAATGTGGTATAAAATGGATAGCAACAATCAATAGACTTGTGATTTATGTATCTGTTGTAGGTATTTTCATTGTTAGTTTATTTTGTATTAAAAAATAAAGAGGGCAAACCTGTGGGAAAAATATTGAAGATGCAAATTACAGATTATGCTTTTAATTCACTCAGTGGCAGGGAAATTTTAGGCATACACCAGCTTCACATGCTAATTTGAAGAGAGTAAATCTAAAAATATGTAAAATAAAAAACACAAACTTTTTTGGTAAATAATATTGAACAATACTATGTGATGATGAAGTTAAATTACACATCATTTATATTGATGGACAGATTTGTGACATGCTGATTAAATTAATAGCTATAATGTGAAGTTTAAATTTAAAAGCTCCCAGAGCAAAACCTTCAAAGATAGCAAATTAACTTCCCTTTGAAATATCAGTCAAACATTGATGGACACAGAAAAGGGTACTTCTTTTTCTATAATGTTGCCCTTACCCTCATCAAATTGCATTCAAATAAACAAAACCCTCCAACCTTATCCTTTAGAATGCTGCATCAGAGTTCCTAGTTAGGTTTTGGCAAGATTTTAAAAATTCTTTAAACTGAGATATAATAATGATGATCTAATGACTGACTCAGTTAAATAATATCCTGAAAAATATCTCATTGTGGCCTTTTAAAATGCCCATGACGTGTTGAGCTACTACAGACTTTACATATATATTTCTTAAATTGTTTAGTATTGGAAAACATTTCTTAACTAATCAGAAATGCAGATTACAGGAGTAAACGTATTTGAGTTCCAGCTTTAATCCTAAAGCACTGCACAGAATGAAAAGAGTAATTTAATACTTATGGCCTGACTACATTAAACAGAAGGTTTTATTATTATTTGTGTTAGTATTACTAACCAATGACTAGTGGATTTTTTTTTTTTAGTTAACAATAAGATAATGAAATGGTGTCATGTGTCGTGGTAGGAAAGAATTGGTCTTACTATGGAAATCATATTTTTCTCACGTTCCTTACGTGTGAATAAATTGTTTGCACATGAAGGAGTTAGAAATTTACAAATGTATTTCAAGCCCCCCCCATACTATATCTACTGCTTAACATTTTATGTGATCATACTTGAAATTTTTTGAAGACATGCAATATAATTAACTTTATTATCTTCCACAAATATAAAATGTATATTTGTGTGTATATACATATATGTGTGTTGTTGGACTTCACACACACACAAGCATGTTTAATCACTAAGCTGTGTCCCACTTTTTGCAACCCCATGGACTATAGCCCACCAGTCTCCTCTATTCATTGGATTTCCCAGGCAAGAATACTAGAGTAGGTTGCCATTTCCTTCACCAGGGGATCTTTCACACCCAGGGATCGAACCCATGTCTGCTGCACTGCAGGAGAATTCTTTACTGCTTAGCCACCAGGGAAGCCCATATGTGTGTGTGCATACATATAAAATCTAAATACATGTTTTTAATGTATTACACAAAGATAAGCAAATGATTGGTTTTCTTCTGTGTGTTCTGTACATTTTTAAGTTAGAGTTTTTTAAAGTACCTTTACTCATTTTCAAAGATCTAAATGATCTTTGAAGATCTTAAAAGATCTAAAGTGTAGTGGCAGCCCTCTGTTTAAAGGTGTCATATAATGACTACATTTAAATGCATTTTCCTTTTACAATAATTAAATTGTAAAGTGCATGGCCAGATTAGCTCCTGATGTGAAAAGTTTGCACTACAGTGATATCACTTAGGAATTGATTTATCTTAGAAAACTGACAGTGTAATGGATATAACATCATTAACCTTGAAACCAAGATCTATAATTAGCCAAAGTTGAAAGGAAAAAAGGTCACCATCTGAAGGTTATCCTCAATATCTTGATCTAATTTCTAAAGGACAAACTACTTCATCTAACACCCACTGTCTAACCGATCACAAAACAAGCATTGTAAATTAGTCTAAACTAAATCACCTTGTCCATCTGTAGATTTCCTTTATCCCATAATAGGTAAATGACAAAGGGAGGGAATATTGGATTACTCTTGTTGATGTCCACCTGGTTTCTGCCCCATAAACATATGCAGCCTATTAAGCCCTTTGGTGTTTATTAATCTTGGCCAGATTAGCCAGTGTGGGAGCTCCTTTCTAAAAGATGTTTTTCCTTCATCAAGTATAGATTTTTCTAAAGTTTTTCAAGAAAATGACATCATTGCAACCCTGGAGTCTTAAATAGTTTTCCCATTTGAATAAGTTTAAGCATATCTTGAAATGCAGGCTTCAATTTACATGGTAAATACATCATTCCAGTAAAAGACAAGAAAATAAATAAGTACAACTATTATTGCAGAAAATCTTCATGTAATGTATAAAATGGGTTTATAAGATAATATAAAGGAAGATATAAACTTAAATGGGCTTCCCAGGTGGTGCTAAAGAAGCCATCTGTCAATGCCAGAGACTGAGCCACAGGTTCGACCCCGGGGTCAGGAAGATCCCCTGGAGGAGGGCGTGGAGACGTACTCTGGTATTCTTGCCTGGAGAATCCCATGGACAGAAGAGCCTGGAAGGCTACAGTCCATGGAGTCACAAAGAGTCAGACACGACTGAAGTGACTGAGCATGAATGCACGCAAACTTAAATACCTAAAATAAGTGTGCATGTAGGAAATAACTAAAAGTAACATGAAGAGACTGGGTAAAATACTTCACAGAGATAGTTATTGATAAATGAAAGATATTCTTTAGTTGAAGGCTTATTTTACAATGTCATGATAAGTACTTATTTTATTAGTCATATCTTCAGCTATTTATCCAAGTTTAAATATGTATAATGCCTTATGTATAGTTTTCATTTTTATTTAAATGATATTCATATGGAATATTATAATTAATTCATTAAAATTAGAGTTTTTGACATAAGTATAAAGTAATGTCTTTTCTAAAATGAACCAATCATAAACAACACATTTAAATTCTTTTAATATAATGTTTATAGCAATAAACATAGCAGGATATAATGATATTCTTAAACACTGATAGGAATACTGAGTCTTTTCTTACAGTTAATTGAGAAGTTAAATTAAATTACATTTTCCCATATTAGAAAAACAAACTCGCAGTTTTAATCCCAATATAATTTTAATATTCAGTTTTTTATAATACAAACTGAAATATTCAAATCATCTTAGAGTCTTCAGGGATTTTCCTATAATTTTCTTCTATTTGAAACAGTAGCTTCTGTGAAGTATTACTTTTAGTAGCCCATATTTTATTTAAAATTTTGAAAATGTTTCCTTCTAAGAAAATGTAAAATGTCAAGATTTGGAGATGAAAATATTTTCATAAATGCTATCCTTGATGGTATCAGACATTAACCTGAAACTGTTATCATGCTCCATCAAACAAGTGACATTTTGGTAAAGAAGAAGGAGTAAACAAATAAATAAAACTGAGTTTTAACAAATACAACCAAGTCTGACTGAGAGTGAAGCAGTTTTGAAGTTATTCAAGTAAACTATCTTTGCATATTTCAATATACAATTCTAAAATATAATTATTTTTTCTTTTCGTGAGTAAGTTCAGTTCGTCAGCCACTTTATGTGTTAGTAGAGTGATATTTAAGCACATACAACTTTATACTTTTTAAAGCAAAAATAATACCTTACAATAGTTTGATTAGATACTGCTTGCTTTTTAAAAATTGAAGTATTAGTTTCAGGTATATAGCAATATGATTTAGTTACATATGTTATATACATATATTTTTTTCAGATTCTTTTCCACTGTAGTTTATTATAAGATATTCAATATAGCTTCCTGTGCTATACAGTAGGTCTTTGTTCCTCTATTTTATATATAGTAGTATGTGTCTACTAATTCCAAACTCCTAATTTATTCCTTCTCCACCCTTTCCCCTTTGGATACCATCAGTGTTTTCTATGTCTGTTGATCTATTCTGTTTTGTAACTAAGTTCCTTTGTATCACTTTTTAGATCTCACTTATAAGAGATATCGTATGCTATTTGTCTTCCTCTAACTTATTTCATTTAGTACAACAATCTCTAGGTTCATCTATGATGTGCAAATAGCATTATTTCATTATTTTGAATGGCTGAGTAGTATTCCACTGGGATTCCCTGGTAGCTCAGCTGGTAAAGAATCCACCTGCAATGCAGGAGACCCTGGTTTGATTCCTGGGTCATGAAGATCCCCTAGAGAAGGGATAGGCTACCCACCCCAGTATTCTTGGGCTTCCTTCGTGGCTCAGATGGTAAAGAATCTGCCTGCAGTATGGGAGACCTGGGTTTGATCCCTGGGTTGGGAAGCTCCCCTGGAGAAAGGAACAGCTACCCACTCCAGTATTCTTGAATGGAGAATCCCCAGGCAAAACAGAGGGCCCTGGTGGGCTATAGTCCATGGGGTCATAAAGAGTCGGACCCAACTGAGCACCTAAACACAGTGCACCATAGTATTCCACCACATATACAGTAACTCCTCTACATGTGAAAGAATTCCATTCCAAGAGCATGTAAGTCCATTTTGTTCCTAAGCCCAACAAGGTTAGCCTAGGTACCCAACTAACACAGTCAACCCTATGGTACTCTATGGTAACAGGTTTATAATACTTTTCACAGAAATAATACATAAAAACAAACAAAAAATAAAATACTTTTAATCATACAATACAATACCTTGAAAAAGTACTGAAGTACAGTACAATATCTGGCATATAGAGGCTGGCATCGGGTCAATAGGCAAGAAGAGCTACTAACTGGAGGATGGAGAGGAGATGAGAGATGGTAGAACTGAAGGATCATCAGCAAGAGGAGATGGAGTTGTTGTTGTTCAGTCGCTCAGTCATGTCTGACTCTTCGCAACCCCATGGACTGCAGCACGCCAGGCTTCCCCATCCTGCATTATCTCCTGGAGTTTGTACAAACTCATGTCCATTGAATCTGTGATGCCATCAAATCATCTCACCCTCTGTCACCCCATTCTCCTCTTGTCCTCAAACTTTTCCAGCGTCAATATCTTTTCCAAAGAGTTGGCTCTTCATATCAGGTGGCCAAAGTATTGGAGCTTCAGCCTCAGCCCCAGTCCTAAAATGAATATTCAGGATTGATTTCCTTTAAGGTTGACTGGTTTCATCTTGTTGCAATCCAAAGGACTCTCAAGCGTCTTCTCCAGCACCACAGTTCAAAAGCATTGATTCTTTGGCACTCAGCCTTCTTAATGTTCCAACTCTCACATCCCTACATGACTAATNATCTTAATTTCCCTTACTGAAACCTTTCCTTTTTGTTTAGAGCAGGTACCAGTTTTGTCTTCTGCTTCCTCTCTATCCCTGATGGGTCTGTATGAATGGGCAGAAGAGGCAGAAAGAAAGGAAAATATGTTAAGGGGTGTTCAGGTCTGAGAGAACTGGAAAAGATCCAGGGAGCAGATCTCTCAAAGCTAAAATTTACTCTGGCAGGGAGTACTTAACACACAATTCTCATTTCCAAAGCTATGAAAGGAAAAGAGCTGGAGAGGTAATGAGAAGTGACAGATGCCGCCACACCCTAGATTGACTCAGGTCTCTACAACCGCGAGTACCATGCCCTTGGTCTTGAGATGAAGGAAGCTGGTTAAAGAAATGATAAGCATAGAAGGCCAGAGAGCCAGAAGATGCTCAAGCCTCTGCTGTCCCTAGCAGTACGGGCCAACACACGTCTTCCTGTAGAGAGCACTGTGCGTGAAGCCAGGGCAAGGAGGAACGCACCGCCTCGTCACACCTGCCAGCCCCAGCCCTTGCCTTCGCCGGGGCACTGGGACCAGCGCAAGCCTCAGCAGCTTTGGGGGAGTCGTGTGTATCCGCGAGCGCGTGTACGTGAGGAGGAGAGCAAAGACGTGATTACTTCAGAATTTATTTAAGGGCCGGTGGAAACCACTGCACCAGCTTCCAGGGGAAGCCCTTGTTTCAGAGGAAGAGGAGGTGGCGGCTGCCAAGGAGGAGGAAGGGGGTGGAGGTGGGGGAGACAGCCGGAGGAGGAGGAGCGGCGGCAGCGACCGCACAGGCGAGTAAGGAGACGCCGTAGCATCCGCACTGGCGCCCAGCAGGTTGGTTCCCGCGGCCAACCGATGCCAGCGCAGAGGCCGGGAGGCGAGGCTGGGTGTGGGGTTTCTGACTGCTTGCCCTTCTGGAGAAGCTGCAGCTCTTTGAAGTGAAACAAGACACCCTTAGCTTGGAAATAGGCAGGAGGCCAGGGGCGATCTGCCCTGCTTCTCGCATCCCCGCGGACTCGCTTCCCTTTAGCATTTCAACTCCTGGAGGTAGCCATAAACTCCAGAAGGGCTCCGAGTCGGGGGCTGGTTGGAGAAATTTCCCTTCCAGATGCTCCTCACAGCTCTTCCCAAAGCTCACGTTTGGAGGTGACACCCTCCAGGCGGCCCGGTCTCGGAGTAGCGCCGCTTGGTTAAGTTTCTGCAAGTCAAACCCGGTCCCCGCTTGCCGACTCCCCGGCCCGGGGCTCCAGCTGCGCGCGAGGAGCTGCGGCTGCTCTGGCAAACGGGTCGCTGCTGCTTTAAGAGCCGCCTCCCCCTCTCCTCCCTTTGACAATGGTCTGAACCGAGCTCTGCTTCCCAAAGCAAAATTTGTAATATGCCATTTTTCCGATGGACGCTTCTCCTTTGGGCTGCTGACGGAGCCGCGGGAAGATGCCGAGCTGCTGCCACGCCAGCCTGCCGGGGCACGTTCCGGGAGAACGCCGGGGCACCCGCGTGTCTAAGCTGCTTTTCTCCTCCCGTTGCTAGGGAAATGGTCCAGGAGTGCCGGCTCTGAGCCTCCCCTCTCGCCAAGCCTGAGACTGCGGTTGTCATTGCTCAGTTGAAGAAGCGGGACCCGAAATTACAGACATTAGGTACAGANAAAAAAAAAAAAAAATCCGGTGCCAACAGGCGTTTGAGCTAATAGGTCACATCCAGGCTGCGGTGAAGAAATATACAATCTAGAGGTCAACATGGAATATCTTTGGTTTATTTACATCACATGAGGATGGTACACCAGTGAGTCAAACAGATGTAACCCACCCATCCATTCATGCAACAAGCACTAATTAAGCACTTAGGATCATGCTGGGCAGGGGAGCTAGAGAATAATAAGTCCTATTGTGCTAGATGGTAGGACCTTGTTTATTATTAGTTTTATAACTTTCTTTCTTTCTTTCCTTGACAGTGCTGGGTTTTTAATTGCTGAGCGCGGGCTTTCTCCAGTGGGGGCTACTCCCTAGCTGTGGTACACAGGCTTCTCATTGCAGTTGCTTCTCTTGTTGCTGAACATGGGCTCTAGGGCCTTCAGGCTTCAGTAGTTCTGACTCCTGGGCTCTAGAGTGCAGGCTCAATAGTTTTGGTGTAAAGGTTTACTTGCTCTGTGGCATGTGGGATCTTCCTTGACCAGGGATCGAACCCATGTCCCCTGCATGGGCAGGTAGATTCTTTACTACTGAGCCACCAGGGAAGCCGTTCCTGTTCTTTATCTATTCCACATATAAAAGCTTACATCTGCTAACGTCAACCTCCCACTCCACCCCTGCTGACCCCCTCTCTGCTTTGGTAACCTTAAGTTTGTTGTCTGTGTCTGTGAGTCTGTGTCTTATTTTAGAGTCCACATATAACTGATATCATATGGTGTTGGCCTTTCTTTTTCTGACTCACTTCACTTAATATGATAATCTCTAGGTTCACCCAGGCACTCTGATTTTTTAACATTACTTGATTAGTACTTAAGATTAAATACTTGCAAATTTTCACATAAAAATTTAGTTTTGAGAATCTCCTGAAATTGCAAGAGCTGGTCCCACATGGGCGTACCGGGCTGGGACCAGGTGGGATATAAGACATTCAACACTGCCTACTCTCCCCAGTTCAGTTCAGTTCACTTGCTCAATCCTGTCTGACTCTTTGTGACCCCATGGACTGCAGTACACCAGGCCTCCCTATCCATCACCAACTCCTGGAGTTTATTCAAACTCATGTCCATTTAGTCGGTGATGCCATCCAACCATCTCATCCTCTGTCATCCCCTTCTCCTCCAGCCTTCAATCTTTCCCAGCATCAGGGTCTTTTCCAATGAGTCAGTTCTTCACATCAGATAGCCAAAGTATTGGAGTTTCAGCTTCAGCATCAGTCCTTCCAGTGAATATTCAGGACTGATTTCCTTGCAGTCCAAGGGACTCTCAAGAGTCTTCTCCAGCACCACAGTTCAAAAGCATCAATTCTTTGGTGCTCAGCTTTCTTTATAGTCCAACTTTCACATCCATACATGACTATTGGAAAAACCATAGCTCTGACTAGACGTTGTTGGCAAAGTAATGTCTCTGCTTTTTACTATGCTGTTTAGGTTGGTCATAGCTTTTCTTCCAAAGAGCAAGCATCTTTTAATTTCATGGCTGCAGTCACCATCTGCAGTGATTTTGGAGTCCAAGAAAATCAAGTCTGTCACTGTTTCCCCATCTATTTGCTGTGAAGTGATGGGACCAGATGCTGTGATCTTAGTTTTCTGAATGTTGAGTTTTAAGCCAANGTTGGGCAAGATGGACAATTTTGGTGTAGAAATGATGAAGTCAACTTCTTCAGGGTGGTGGGGGGGGGGGTGTGGCTGAGAGAGAACTGTCCAGCCAGCCTAATGGGGGTGTGCTGGCTCTTTGGCCAGCTGTAAATGCACTAGGGTAAAGAAAGTGCAAAATCCTGGCATTAAAAATATAATAATATTTCCCGAGGACTGGGGACTTCAAAGAGTTAAATAGGAGGAGGAATATTCATGTAGTGTAATCAGACAATGGCTAAGATTTCTTTCACCGAATTATTCCTTGTGGATTAACTGAGGTGGAGATAGGTAGGTTCTAAAGACTAAATCTTTGCAGAAGAAACTGACTACAGAGAATAATTAGATTTTTGTCTCCAGTAGGATCTAAATCCTAATTATCTGTTTGAATAAAGTGAGTCATTGACAGAAAAAAAAAAAAAAAAAACGCTTTTGTAGCACTGTCATATCTGGATACATACTGTTTGAATAGCATATATTGCTAAGAAACACTCTGGATCTTAGCCCTTGGGTAATGACTCCAGTGGGCATTCAAAAGTTTTATTTTGAAATCAGAGATTTAGAAGACAGTCAAGGTTATGTGCTAAGAATAAGGGAGTTGGTTTTCCCGGTATAAAATTCTTCAAGCTAAATTTCAGCACTGAGATAGTTAAAACAGCTATTTTTCTTTTTTAACAAAAAAATAAACACTGTCTCTAACTAGCCCTTGAAACCTTCAGTAATTAAATGACCAGGACGTCAACATCTAGAAGAGTATAACATAATTCATGTATCAGTTGATTTTGGGAAGGGAGTGATGAAAGGCAAATATCAAAGCAAATTGTTTGTATGCTCTCTCTAGTTTATTAGGAATTATGTCATACAATGAAGCTTTCAATATTGAAAATGATTCTAAAAGTTAAAAGTGGCAATATGAGGATGAAATAGAAGATAAGTTGAATGACCATAGCCTTCTGTACTATGCAAGTTACACCGAATACAGATTTTTAATAGCTTTTAACACCTAAAATGTACACTTAATAAGTTATACTATATTTCAAAAAATACAACTATTTTGTAATTTATATTAGACGTAATATCAGTTTTATGGCAAGAAACTAAGCTAGCTCATGAAAGTTGCCTTGTTTTTCATAGACAAACGTTTTCCTTCTAATTTTGATGAGAAGACTTTAGATTTACTCATGTGGGTTGACTGTGAGGGAAAAAAAGCATCTACCATGTGTTCGTCTTATTTTCTAAGTAACTTTTGAATTGGATTTGAAAAGTCTAGAGCACCCACTGGAATTAAACCTTTAGGCATAAAAGCAGAATGAATCATAAATGTAAAATGTTCTTTTTGCAAAGGTTAATTATGGCCATTTTATTATAGGAATAAATACCTGAATCTGCGATAGTTCTTTATAATTTTACTATGTGTTTTCAGTCAGGTATCCTATTGGAACTATGGGCTTGTTTTTTTTAAATGCCTACATTATTATTCCTACTTTACAAAAAAGAAAACTGAAGTTTGGAAACATGAAGTTAACTGCTCTGGCTCACGTGCCTTGGGAATTGAGTTGAATCAAGTTCTTTTGAATGTAAATTTAATGGACTTTCTAAATCCCTTAGCTGCTTCTCATCATAGCATCTTCCAACTATGTCAAATACCAGCTTTTATACTGATCAAAGAGCCTAAAGTTTCTGAATGTCTGATGTCTCCTGATGATGATGGTTGTCAGAACTAGAGTAGCGTATTCAGAAGAAAGCTGTAGCTGAGGCAATTGCTGCAGTGAAGTTTTTCCTCGTAATTTAAAGTTATTATGAGCGACTTAGAGTAGAGGTTGGCTCAGAGTTTTCTTTCAGGCAGGACACATTTAGAACACAACTTTGAAAATGTCTAACCAGCCTTAAACTGAAACCCTATAAGTGTTTTGGCACTGATTGTCACTGTGCTACCATTTCCTTGCCCAGTATTTTGTTTTAACCTTAAATGTCAGAAAGAAACACATTGGCTCTTAATAATGATTTCTCAGAATGACACAGCTGTTCAGTGTTGTGGATTTTATGCATCGCATGTGAACCAATTGCTTTAAATATCCAAATATATTAGAGCTTTTTTTGTTTTCCAATTTCTTTTTAATTAAAGAAATTTAAACAGAAAGAGTATCATTTTTCCCACCTTTGTGCTGTTGTTTGAATGAAATTCATGTTGAGAAAAATAAAAAATAATTTATTTGCAACCATTAAGTGGTTAACAATATTGCAAATGCATGCGTGTGATTGAGTGTGTACATGTGTGTTTTTAAATATTCATACATCCTATTTGAATCACTTATTTTAGTTTAAAAAAGAAATTGAACATGTCAAGTTCTTGCCTTCAGGGAGCCCAGTGTTTTGAATGATGAGCAGTAATTAAAAGAATTACTTTGAATTGTTGTAAAATTTTCCCCTGCCTGAGTTCTTCTGTATAGGCTGTCAGTCACAGAATACTTCCTTTTATCTGTTTAAAAGTTTCTCTTAGTTTTCAGTGGGCCTTGACCAAATAATTCACAGATAATTGAATTTCTCTATTCAATAACTCAATTTATATGAAGAATTACATAAAAAGTAATTAACTATTGAACTGTTAAATCTTGACATTTTATTTGAAAATATCACCAGAAATATTTTCCCCAAGGACAGGATTATGTAGGCAGAAAAATAAATTGACCTTGTATTATAAAACCAAAGAATGCTGCAAGATCAACAGCCAAACCAGCCTTTCTCCACATCAGACTTTTGCAAAACCAAGCCCTCTAATTAATAGCTTCTGGCTTCAGTACAACTGAAACTGAGATGGATTTGATGTTTTCTTAAACACAAGAAAGAAAAGAAAAGCGTAAATGAGATAATTTCTGATTTTTTAAATGCTACACAACAGGTCAATGTTACATCTTAATGTCTGTGTTTTCTATTTTAAATAAATTAATTTAAAAATATTCTGAAGAATTCATTTCTTTTATGATTAGCTGCTTCTGATTAGCAGTTAGAATGTAAACTTCCTACATTAGCTAATGTAATTTATGGCATCTGTTTTGTGGAATATTTGAACAAGTGTTAGTTTGTATTGTTTGGATGGAAAGCAGACAAAATAATTTGCAAGAAACAAAAGAGTAATTAGTAGTATAATAATCTAAACAAATTTATGCATTTCAGTCTATATCCTAAAGCATATGTCTAATTCAGTCAGCATCACTTATCTACTCTGTGTAGAATTTTGTAGGAATTCAGGAAGAGAGCTTGTAATAATAAAATGGAAGTTGTAAAGTCAAGAAGCTTTAAAATAGTTGTATGAAAAAAATTTGGTAAAAGTAAAAGCTGATTTTTACATAAATGAATACTCAATTATTTTCAGATCTTCTAAATGAAAGAATGAACATTAATTCATTCCTTTATGTAAGTAACACAAACATCATTTGCTTCCTACCTGTTAAATGTCAGCCACTGTGCTTGCTTTTAACAATGTGATAACAAATAAGGGTAAGATGGAGGTATTAGCTATAAGTGATTTGTAACTTTGAATAGGAAGAAAGGTGATCAATTAATAAGTGTTTCAACATCTTATTATAAATTGAATGAGGTGGGGTAAATCATAAAAAAAAAAAAAACTTTGAGAAGTAAATGAAATCAAGCTGTGTTTTGGTAGATAGGAGATATGTAGATTGTTATGCAAAGAGAAAGCATGTTAGTTTGGGGAAGTCAGTGAATCATAGTTCACTGAGGTCAGATTTTTAGTATGGTAGGATTTGGAGCAGTGAGGAGAGGAGAAGGGCTGATGAGCTGCAAAGAGTTGGGTGAGCTGAGGGTCAAGTGGGTTTATTGGAAACCATTTTTTACTAAGATTTCTCTCCCCTTTAATTTCTTTAAGCAATGATGTGTGAAGTGATGCCCACGATTAATGAGGACACCCCAATGAGCCAAAGGGGTTCCCAAAGCAGTGGCTCGGACTCAGATTCCCATTTTGAGCAGCTGATGGTGAATATGCTGGATGAAAGGGATCGTCTTCTAGACACCCTTCGGGAAACCCAAGAAAGCCTCTCACTTGCCCAGCAAAGACTGCAGGATGTCATCTATGACAGAGATTCACTCCAGAGACAGCTCAATTCAGCCCTGCCACAGGTATGCCTCCTGAGAGCTTCTGTCCTTCCTACTGCAGCTGAAAATGTGATAAGATATAATAAGCTTTGATTTCCATTCTGATAATTATTTTTGCCGTTAGTAGAGATGATATGCAAATTTTGGTGAGAAAAATTTAAGAATAGATAATTAGTTCACTTGCAACTTTGCCTCAAACAAAATAGTGGCACTTTGGTGGTGGGCGATTTGAAGCATGAGACTCTATCTGCTGTTTCTCTTGAAAATTTTATCTGTTTTTTGGTGGAGGTAGAAGATCACCTGTTGATCAGCTTTTAATTACCCGAGTGTGAGAATAGATATAGTTTTCTCTTTCTTGCTTTTTAAACACTATTATGATAGTTGGGCTTCCCTAGTAGCTCAGCTGGTAAAAAAATAAAAAATCCACCTGCAGTTCAGGAGACCCTGGTTCGATTCCTGCATTGGGGAGATCCCCAGAAAAGGGATAGTCTGTCCACTCCAATATTCTTGGGCTTCCCTGGTGGCTCTAATCATGGGAGACCTGGGTTTTATCCCTAGTTGGGAAGATTCCCCTGGAGGAGGGCATGGCAACCCACTCTAGTATTCTTGCCTGGAGAATCCCCGTGGACAGAGGAGCCTGGGGACTACAATCCGTGGGGTCACAAAGAGTTGGACACAACTGAGCGACTTAGCACTGATGACATTTGGAAAGATGTATTTTATATTTTCAGTTTTGTGGTCTGTGGAAATGATAGTTCTTGGAAGTCTGTTGTCCAGTAGTTTTTGTCTTTCTTTAGAAAAGGTTAATACTGCTTAAAAGTATTGAATTTATTGATGTATTACCCTCCCTTTGAAAAAACACTTCAACCAGTTTCTTTAAAAAAGAGAAGTATTTTGGAGATAGGAGAATAGGCGAAAGTTCAGTTTTATTCTCACAAACTTAAAATTGTTAGATTTTAACAATTTTATTTATAAGTAAATATTTAGAAAATAACTATTTTATGTAATAACATGTTATGTGCATTATGCATATGTATTGTAATAATATTACTATTATATGTAGTAATATAAAATAACTTATTTTTACTATATTGTTGTATACTTATTTTACAGAAAAAAACAGATTTTTAAAGGATTTTCAGCTAATTTATATACATATTTAATAATTGGTCAATTCTCTTATTTAAGAATAGCATATTTTAGGTATGAGAAGCATCATAGAATATGAATTAAGTTTTTAATAATCACCCCTCAATAAATGATATTTTTCTTTTAAAAACAAGTTTGATTTGCCCTTTACTTAAAAGACAGTACAGCAAATGCGGAAGACTTGATCTTTCTCCATAAATTTATGTCTTGTAGGTAATATCTTTTCATAAATACTGAAAATTACATAATCAATGTTGATAAAATTCTAAACCAGCCATACAATAAACATGTAGTACAATGCTGAGATATTTATGACTTTCAGAATAAAAAGGATCACCTAGATTGCTCTGTCACATTCTCTTTAGGTAACTCCATAATTCCTGTCCCAGTTCTTTTCATTTTCAGTCTGTTTTGTGTTGAAATGCAATAATATTTCCAATAACTCTAACCTGTTGACATACACTAACTTGTTTACACAGAATGTATTGTATTGGTTCATTTCAAAGGACAACTGTCATAGCTTCACTAGGAATTATATCTTTCAAACTAGACATTTCAGTGTTTACAACTGTTCTTCATACAGCCATTTCTAGAATGATTATCATCATGCTTACTCACCTCTAAAATTATCTGAGTTGGTTAATGCTATTGTTAAAATATGGTCTTATAACCAATCACACTATTCATTACCTTCTGTGATGAGCATAGAATAAGGCAATCATTTCTCTTTCTGGATAAAGTGTTTCATTACGAATTCTAAAATTGTATTATATTATTATTTGGGGGGCAAGTTCAACATACTTTTATTATGTATTAGAATGGTAAAAAACTGAAGTTTATAATTGAGTTGCAAAAATGCCGTGTGTTTTTCCCACACTCTTCTTAGAAGTTGACTCTGGTCATAAGTATAGGACTATATAGGTACCCTTCCTAAGGGTATCTTTTTATATTTTTTAAGCTTGATGCTATCAATTTGTGATCCTAACACTATTAAGATGATTCTAAGAATAATTTGGATCTTACATTTTTTTTCTCTATCATGGTGACATGATAGAGACATGGGTGAATCTTTTATAAAGATGTTGTAAAAATAAAATATTAATGCTGGAACAAGGTATTTGGGAGGGAAAGGAGAAAGCTGAAAGTTTTTCGTATATAACTATATTGTGTAGATAAACCTCTTTTGAATGGTATAGGAATGAAAATATTTTAATTATAGCATTCAGTTATGTTGAAAATCTGTATTATATCATCAGAATTTGAAAGTGAAAGTCACTCAGTGGTGTCTGACTTTTTGCTACCCCATGGACTACACAGTCCATGGGGTTCTCCAGGCCAAGATACTGGAGTGGGTGGCCATTCCCTTCTCCAGGGGATCTTTCCCATGCAGGGATCGGACCCAGGTCTCCCACATTGCAGGTAGATTCTTTGTTGTCTGAGACACACCTAAATTTAAAATTTTTGACTTTTAATTATACTGGTACACAATCTCTTATCCAAACCCATTGTGTTTGAAAGTTCAGAATTTTCCTAATTTATATTATGCATGTATTGTACAACTTAAACTATGATCGCCTCTATCCAGATTCAGGAAACACTATATAATTATACACTTCATATTTCTGAAGAAATGTGAGAAATTCCTACTGTGTGAAAATATTAAGACTATAAATGGCCTCATACTTACAGATAAATGTCAGTTTTCAGAGTGTTTGAGTTTGGGAATTATAGATTAGGGATTAGGAGCCTGTACATTTAATGGGCATAGTTCTAGTCTCTTTTATAAACACTTTGACACAGTTTTCAATATTTATTTGTATTTTACTATTAGAAATATGTAGTACCCTTAGCAATCCACAGGTCATTAAAGATAGTGACAGTCCTGTCATTTGTTAAAGCAAATACTTAATAACCTAATCTACAACTTCAGGGATTTAAGTTTTCTGCAAGTAACAGAAGAATATAAAATTCTTCAATTGGCATCCTTGAACCTTTTAAAATATTTTGTAAGCAAAGTACCTGAACTGTTTGGTGGCATTACATTCGACATTCACTTGGGAGAAGAAAAGACTCCCACAAATGTGAGTTTTTCAGTTCAGTTTAATCACTCAGTCGTGTCTGACTCTTTGCGACCCCATGGACTGCAGCATGCCACGCTTCCCTGTCCACCACCAACTCCCAGAGTTTACTCAAACTCCTGTCCATTGAGTCAGTGATGCCATCCAACCCTCTCATTCTCTGTCGTCCCCTTCCCCTCCTGTCCTCAATCTTTCCCAGCATCAGGGTCTTTTCAAATGAGTCAGCTCTTCGCATCAGGTGGCTAAAGTATTGGAGTTTCAGCTTCAACATCAGTCCTTCCAATGAACACCCAGGGCTGACTCCTTTAGGGTGGACTATTTGGATCTCCTTACAGGCCAAGGGACTCTCAAGAGTCTTCTCCAACACCACAATTCAAAAGAATAAATTCTTTGACACTCAGCTTTCTTTATAGTCCAACTCTCACAGCCATACATGACTACTGGAAGAACCATAGCTTTGACTAGACGGGACTCTCAAGAGTCTTCTCCAACACCACAGTTTGAAAGCATCAATTCTTTGCTGCTCAGCTTTCTTCACAATCCAACTCTCACATCCATACATGACCACTGGACAAACCATAGCCTTGACTACACGGACCTTTGTTGACAAAGTAATGTCTCTGCTTTCAAGTGCCTTTTAATTTCATGGCTGCAATCACCATCTGCAGTGATTTTAGAGCCCAAAAATATAAAGTCTGACACTGTTTCCACTCTTTCCCCATCTATTTCCCATGAAGTGATGGGACCGGATGCCATGATATTTGTTTTCTGAATGTGGAGCTTTAAGCCAACTTTTTCACTCTCCTCTTTCACTTTCACCAAGAGGCCTTTTAGTTCCTCTTCACTTTCTGCCATAAGGGTGGTGTCATCTGCATATCTGAGGTTATTGAGATTTCCCCCTGCAATCTTGATTCCAGCTTGTGCTTCTCTCACCAGTCACATTCACAGCTGGGTATTGTTTTTGCTTTGGCTCCATCCCTTCATTCTTTCTGGAATTATTTCTCCACTGATCTCCAGTAGCATTTTGGGCACCTACTGACTTGGGAAGTTCCTCTTTCAGTATCCTATCATTTTGCCTTTTCATGTTCATGGTGTTCTCAATGCAAGAATACTGAAGTTNCTACTGGGTATTATTTTTGCTTTGGCTCCATCCCTTCATTCTTTCTAGAGTTATTTCTGCACTGATCTCTAGAAGCATATTGGGCACCTACTGACCTGGGGAGTTCCTCTTTCGGTATCCTATCATTTTGCCTTTTCAAACTGTTCATGGGGTTCTCACGGCAAGAATACTGAAGTGGTTTGCCATTCCCTTCTTCAGTGGACCACATTCTGTCAGACCTCTCCACCATGTCCTGCCCGCCCTGGGTTTCCCCACGGGCATGGCTTAGTTTCATTGAGTTAGACAAGGCTGTGGTCCTAGTGTGATTGGATTGACTAGTTTTCTGTGAGTATGGCTTCAGTGTGTCTGTCCTCTGATGCCCTCTTGCAACACCTACCATCTTACTTGGGTTTCTCTTACCTTGGNAAACTCGAGCCTGTGGGCCAAATTCTGCCCTCTCGCATCATGGTATTTAAAGCTTCACTGGAACCCAGCCATGCACCTTCATTTCCTTGCCGTTTATGGCTGCTGTTCCTGCAATGGCAGGGTTGAGCACTGGGATGTCGGCCGGGTAGCCCTCGAAGCCAAAAACACTATCTGGTCCTTTACAGGAAAAGTTTGTCAACTTCAGATTTAGAGGCGAAGAGAAAAACCACATTCTAGTCTACCTTCCTTTGGAATCCAGACGCAGGGAGTAAGGCACTTGGAGGACCAGTGATTGCAGAGACTATCTCTGCTTCCAGGGCTGCGTGGCGGGTCGGCTGCTTCCTGTGTGAAAGTTGCCCGCCTCTCCACAGACTGAGAACCTCCGACGACGCACACAGAAGTTTGCAGGGTTTGTCTTTCCCTCGTTTCTGGTTGCCCTTGGCTTTGAACACCTGGATCAGAAGAACGCTGCTTTGGATCTTCATTAACATTTTCCCAGGCCACTTCTCTCTGACCCCCAGGTGGTCCGTTCTGATGGCCGATCCCTTGGAGAGGAATTCTGATTGGCTCACACTGGGCCGCACCCTCTTCCAGTCCAATCAATGATGGCGGAGGCGGAGCCTGTTGGTAGGTAGGAGTTGGACGGTAGGAAGGTAGCGGTAGCAAGGGTAGGGGGGGGTGGTTCATCAGGTTCTCCAAGTTCTCCACCTTTTGAGGTTACCAACTCTCCACCTGGCACTTTCACTGTGCTTAGCACAAACTAGATCCTTTATAAAATCCATAATTCAGATAATCCGAGAATCCGAGTTCTGGGCTCTATTTCTCCACTTACCAGCTGGGTGACCTTGGCAAAGCACCTGATTTTCCTCAGCCTCAGTTTCATCTGGTTGGTTGTAAGGGCAAAGACGACACCCCTGGAAGTGAGTTGGCAGGAAGAGACATCCCATCAGGGTTGTGAATAAAGCTTAAGGCCTCACGGACTGGGCATTCAGAAGGAGATACGGACACCTGGTGCTGTCCTGTTTATAACCGTTCGTGCCGGGGTCTCTCTGCCCTCTCATCCCAGGACCTCTCTGGCCCTGCCCCGTTTCCCTCTCTCTCCCTCTCCAGTCCACACTCCGAGCTGCTGCGGGCTGGGACCCGGCCTCCCGGTAACGGGACATTGTCCCTGCCCGGCAGGAACAAGGCGAGCTCCGCTGGCCTTGGTCAATTACTTCGTACAAATCTGCAGGGACTCGCGGATGCTCTGACAAGGGGCGGGATGCACGAGATGCCATTTTCGGCGCAGACACAGCTCCAGGTGCCCGAGGCTGTAAAAACCGGCCGGCAGCCCAGCTGTGCGGTGTGCGGTCCTGAGAACCGAATTCCCCACGTTCTCACTCGCTGAAGGAGAACAGGTGTTTCCTGAAAGCAGGGTTTCTTGCCCTCAGCCCTTGATGGACATTCCGAAGCGGATCGGTCGTTGCGGGTAGTGTCCTGTGCGCTGAGCGTTGAATGGCACCCTCCCTGGCCGCCACGCACTAGATGAGAGTAGTGACGTCACCATCTCTCCAGTCGGGACAAGCAAAAATGTCTCCGGACAGAGCGAAATGCTCCCCCAGCCTGGGGCTGGGAGCGGCTGGTGGGGTGCAAAATCAACTCAGTTGAGAACTACTGCCTTAGAGGATGTCACTTGGAGTGGTTTCCCGGATCAGATCCCACCACATAGCCAGGAAGCACACCAGAGCAAAGCTGCTGGAGGGGATGAGAAAGGGGAGGGCTTAGACCTGGCCAAAGAGGGTCCCTCCAGTGCGCAGAGATGAGCACCTGGGGAAGTGATAAGGGACAGTCATTGTGAATGCCCCAGCAGCTGCATGGGAGGTGATGTGGAAGCAGGCTAGCCCCAGGAGTGGGCTGCATTAGGAAGTAGAGCAGAGGGGACATTCCAGGTGAGGAGAAAGCCTGAGCAAAGGTCCTGGGGCATGAAATGCATATGGGACAGTGTGAAGATAAGCCTGGGCCCTGCTGGTGGAGGGAGTGGACATACCAATAAAAACAGCACACAGCTGCCTTGTTTTTGAGGGCTGACCACGTGCCACGTGTTTCCTAAGCCCTCTACTTGTCGTCCCATTTAATCCCCAAGAATTCCCTCTGAGTTTGACTACTATTCTCCTCTCACAGGTAAGGAAACCAAGGCTCTGGATGTGGTAGGTTGTGCCAAGGCCACACAGCCCACAAAGGCAGGATCATATGTCAAGGCCAGGCTGCTGACCATCTGGCCTCACTCAGCCGTGCTCTTCTCTGCCCTCAGAGGTGGGTGGGAGTGAACACCAAAGGCTTCCCCCAACTCCTCAAACATAGGGCTAGTCCACCGTGTGCATGAATGAGCATGTGAATAAATGAATGAGTGAACAGAAATCACTTTCCCCCCAGACTTCTGGCTCCACCTACCATCCGCAGGCCTCTCCCTGGATACCCTTTAGCTTTGGGGACATCTGTGGCATCTTAATGTTGGCCCTTGCTTGGAGGTTGATCCAGCACGAGTGCTCTGTAAGAAGTGGTCACTTTTTCCTTCCTGGCCAGGGTAGGGGGTAATGTTTGAAGGAGAGAAAGAGAAAGAGCTAGACACCAGGTAGAACTTCCAAGTACTATTAAACACCCGGGGCCCTGAATGAGGAGCTCGATACCTGTGGGGCGAGAATCCCGGGGTGTGGAGCCAGGGAGAGCTTTGTCACATCCCCCTACCACTTCTGCCCCTTGCTGGGCTCAGTTCTTGGCCTCTGGATGGCCCCTGATGCAAGCCAAGAGGGTCCTCTAGTCTCCCCTCCCACAGTTCTGTCCATTTTCTCCTGATTTATTCAGCTGTGCCCTGTATGCTCAGCCACTTGGGTGCAAAATGATTTCAGCTTACATGCACTGTACTCTCACTTACCTCTCCTGGAAATTTCAACGTGGAGCCTCATTCGGGTCTCTGGGGAACTTTCTGATTCAAATTCCATTTGATTCAAATTCTGAGAGTGTGTCTTGGCAGGGCCCTAGCTTGCCGTCCTCGTTATGCTCAGAAGTCAGGAACGGTGGGAGGCGGGGGTAGGGAGCCCCAGAGGTCTCATTTGGGGACAGATGCTGCCGCAGGCCTCTGCTATGTGCCAGGCTTCTTATTACAGGCCACATGGGAGCTCTCGCCCGTGGTCTCTCCAGGCAGGGTCATACATTTGGCAGCATCTTGGAGCTCAGCCTCTGTGGGCCCCATCTGTCCTCAGTTTCCCTATCTTCTAATTACAGTAGCGTCTCAGGATGAATTTAGTGTGTTTTCCAAGTTGCAGCGCACTGTCTGTATCTTTAGGAGTTTTACTGTGGCCACACGCTGTCTGTGGGCTTCCCTTGTGGCTCAGATGGTAAAGAAACCACCTGCAATGTGGGAGACCTGGATTTGATCCCTGGCTTGGGAAGATTCCCTGAAGGAGAGCATGGCAACCCACTTTAGTATGGTTGCCCGGAAAATCCCCATGGACAGAGGAGCCTGACGGGCTACAGTCCGTGGGGCTGCAAAGAGTCAGACACAACTGGGTGACTAAGCACAGCACACGTGCTACCTGTACTGTATTTATTTATGATTGGTTATTTATAAAAGCTATTTTTAAATAAAAATTATTTGTCTGGCCTTTGGACAGCAAAGAGATCAAACCAGTCCATCCTAAAGGAAATCAACTCTGAATATTCATTGGAAGGACTGATGCTGAAGCTGAAGCCCCAATACTCTGACCACCTGATGCAAAGAGCCGACTCAGTGCAAAAGACCCTGATGCTGGGAAAGAGTGAAGGCGGGAGTAGAAGGGGACAACGAGAGGATGAGATGACTGGATGGCATCACTGACCCAGTGGACATGAGAACAGCCTCCAAAGGGACATAAGGATGTCTAGAAACTTGAGAGCAATGGAGCCATTAGTGGCGAAGGAGATAATCCTCTGCACTGCCCCATTTTTCTTGCATCTAACTTTGTCTTCATAATCACACTCTAAAGTGAACATTATCAACCCATCCTTGGGGTGGAGAAACCAAGTCTCACAGTCAAGTGATCCATTCAGCAGCACACAACTGGTCCATGTTGGAGCCAGGACTCAAGCACAGGTGTCCTGACTCCCAATCTCATGTTCATTCCATAAGGTGAGGCTGCAATGGGTGTGGGTGGGGTGGGGTGGCAGGAAGAAGGTTGCCTCCTAGCATTTGCCAGTAGGCTTTTTCTATACCCTCGGCACAGATTGCATCCATATCAAGACACAGATGTTCCTAGCTCAGAAATTGTCCTCTTTTCTTTCCCTGAGTAACTCAGAACCAAACTGTGGGGTCATCTCTCACATCCCACTGATGCGTCAGCAAATCTCTCGGCCCCACCTCTCGCCACCTGCTCCACTGCTATTCCTAGTATTTCTCCTGGTTGGCTGAGCAGACCCTCGCTGGTGTCCCTGCCTCTCCAGAGGCCTTCCCAGGACTCCCAGCTTGACCAACAAAGGGCCCAAGTTCCTTTCTGCATCCTGCAAGCNTCATCTCTCACATCCCACTGATGCGTCAGCAAATCTCTCGGCCCCACCTCTCGCCACCTGCTCCACTGCTATTCCTAGTATTTCTCCTGGTTGGCTGAGCAGACCCTCGCTGGTGTCCCTGCCTCTCCAGAGGCCTTCCCAGGACTCCCAGCTTGACCAACAAAGGGCCCAAGTTCCTTTCTGCATCCTGCAAGCGTCCACATCTGCGGCCTCAGGCATGTCAGGTATGGTTTCCTTTTCTTCTTTTTCTTTATTAAATAACAAATGCATTGCAATGCTCTTTACACTGTGCTGAAATGGAATTCATAGATAACATAACCTAGCTATACACATCATTTAAATAAATCCATATAAGCCATATAATGTCCTAAGTATACTCTAGAGGTGAATTAAAAGGCAACTAATTTATAATAAAATAACAATTACCTCAGAACATAAATATTCCAGCCCAACTCTCCTGCAAGACACAGTGAAGGCGTCAGAGCCTGCAGCAGACGTAGGCAGACTTTCCATGAATGCGACCCTGTCGACACAGACTGATGCTGTGCCGGTGATTCAAGCTCTACAAGCAGTTTGGCTTTCAGTGATGTGTGTATGTGTTCAGTTGATCAGTCATGTCTTTGTGACCCCATGGACTGTAGCCTGTCAGGCTCCTCTGTCCATGGAATTTTCCAGGCAAGAATACTGGAGTGGGTTGCCATTTCCTAGGGCATCTTCCCGACCCAGAGATCGAACCAACATCCCTTGGGTCTCTTGCATTGGCAGGCAGATTCTTTACCACTAGAGCCACCTGGGATGCCCCATTCAATGATGAGGTTCCCATAAAGAGGATCAATTCCTGATAAAGCTCCCAACAGAATAGAGTATAACTTCCCCTGATTTACACACAAACAACAATCCTAGAAAGTTCAGTGTTAAATAATGTTGTGCCAAAGATAAAACCTTTGATATTAAATGTGAAGTCAAGTGAGAGTCTAGTCGCCAAGCATTATACCTACAGTCCATGGGATCGGTCACTTTGCAAGGAGATCTGGCATGCAGGTCCTTACCTACTAATTGCTGATAACATACTCCAATCTTTGTGACAAGCAGAAACATTCCTGTATGATTCTAACCTCCCCACCACCATCTGTAATCAGGCTACCGGGTTCTTCTGCAGCCTCCTTCTCTGCCATGTCCCTCCTTACCTACTGTACTCCAGCCACACTGGCCTTGTACTCTGAGTGAGGAATGCTCTGGGTGGGTGGAATGGCTAGTGCAAAGGTCCTGAGATAGGAGTGTATCTGGCATGGCTCCCAAACAGTAAAGAGACCAGTGTGGCCAGAGCAGGATGAGTGAAGTAAGAGATGAAAGCAGAGACAATGGGGGCTTGAATTAGGACCTTTGAGGTCATTAAAAGGATCGACATTTAAAATAAAAAATGGTGGCTTCTTTCATTATGTCAGGAGATTTGGCAAAACTGGGTCTCCGTGCTTCCTCATCTGCTTAGCAACCTTTGGCCAGCTTTGGCCCTTATTGGAGGAAACTGTGCTCTTCAATTTACCACAAGCCTCACCTGTCCCTATTGCCCCACACTACCCCCTGCTTTGCTCAAGAATGTTGCCTGTCTGCCCCATAGGCCCTTGAGTATGTAACCCCTGGTGAGGAGAGGGTGCTGGGAAGAACAGTGGGGGCGGGGATGAAAGGAGAAAGTAGTTGCCCCTTCCTGGCTCTGGAGAAAACGACCCCGGCCTCCAGAGAGGCTGAGGGCGAGGTCTCCTCCCCACTGCATCTGCATATCTGAGGTTATTGAGATTTCCCCCTGCAATCTTGATTCCAGCTTGTGCTTCTCTCACCAGTCACATTCACAGCTGGGTATTGTTTTTGCTTTGGCTCCATCCCTTCATTCTTTCTGGAATTATTTCTCCACTGATCTCCAGTAGCATTTTGGGCACCTACTGACTTGGGAAGTTCCTCTTTCAGTATCCTATCATTTTGCCTTTTCATGTTCATGGTGTTCTCAATGCAAGAATACTGAAGTTGTTTGCAATTCCCTTCTCCAGTGGACTACATTCTGTCAGACCTCTCCACCATGACCCACCCATCTTGGGTGGCCCCACAGGGCATGGCTTAGTTTCATTGAGTTAGACAAGGCTGTGGTCCTAGTGTGATTAGATTGACTAGTTTTCTGTGATTATTGTTTCAGTGTGTCTGCCCTCTTGCAACACCTACCATCTTACTTAAGTTTCTCTTACCTTGGGCATGGGGTATCTCTTCACGGCTGCTCCAGTAAAGCGTAGCCACTGCTCCTTACCTTGGACGAGGACTATCTCCTCACCACTGCCCCTCACGACCTTGAACGTGGAACAGCTCCTCTAGGCCCTCTGGCACCCATGCAGCCACTGCTCCTTGGACGTGAAGAAGGAATTTATTATGTTAGAATAACTTATTGTGATAATATAATCATTCTGATGAGGTGTGGGAATTTGAAATAGGACTGTGAACCTTGAAACTAAGAAAGATATGCCAATGTAGAGAATATTGAAGAGAGAGAATGAACATAGCTAGAAAATGAACTAAGTGGCTGTGACTTTGGACTTAAGTTAGAAGATCTGAATTTGAATTGGAATTCTTCTACTTATTAGCTGAGCTGTCAAGGGTAAGTGACTGACTTCTCTGAAACTCTTTTTAATTGGAAGGAGAGGATGATATCTACCATATGAGTGGTTAAAAGGAGGTGTGTGTATGTGCTTCAGAAACCTTAAACATTATTAGATGTCCACTGGTATTTTTCATAAATTGCAATGTGCCGGTGTCTACTCTGATAAGGAATTAAGTTAAAAGATGCTACTTGCGGAGAAGAGGGAAATATTTATACTTTAACATTTTAACAAACAAAATATTTAAGTGAAACTTACAGGAAGTGACAGAAGTCACTCTTATTCCTGTGACACTGTACCTAGGTATATTTTTGACTTGCTACTTACTACTTACTAGCTTAATAACCTTGGTCAAAGTAATTAGTTCAAATAATGATAGAACCTGCCTCATAAGGTCATTATGAGACATAAATGAGCTGGAACATGTCAAATGATCAGTTCCATACCTCACAGATAGTACATGCTCAATAAATGTTAAATGCAGCTATCGGTGTTATTATTACCATAGACATTACCATCATTATCCTTAGCCAACCTTAATGGCACAATTTTCCTGGGTGATAATGAACACCAGCACAAACTTAACACACTAAAAATCCTACTCTCCACAATCATTATCAAATTTTGTAAGTTTTTTATTGATCTTATTTTAAAAAATCTTAACTGCATTTTCTTAAATTGTTTTCTCAATTTCTTCACTTCCTTGATGGCCAGTCTCACCTCTCTTGATTAAGTCAAACAACAGCCTTCCTGTTGTGCTAAGAAGATCACATCTGGATTGAGAGCTCCTTCCTTTTCAGTGAGACCTAATGCCACTACACCACATAAAGAAGGGTTTTATCCCTCACTCCTGTCAAAAATAAAGATGCTATATCTTTTGGTATCTCTGATTATGGTTATTCTAGCTTAAATATATTTTTCTTTCTTCCAGTTATTTTCCCCCCAGACAAGTGAGATGGTATTTACTCTCAGCCTTTATTTCCTGCATTTATAGCCTTTTATTTGTCTTTATTTATAACTTTTTTGTGTGTGGCTGTGCTTTGAGGCATGCAGGATCTTAGTTCCCTGACCAGGGACTGAACCCATGCCCACTGCAGTTGAAAGGTGGAGTCCTAACCATCAGACTGCCAGGGAAGTCCCTCTCTTTTCTAACTCTTATAATCAGGGTTTTATCATCACCATTCTCCTAAAAACACACTCCTATATGCCACCGATGTGTGCGTTTGCAAAATGTGCCACAGTTTGCAAATCTAGTGATCCTATTTCATTCTTCATGTTCATGGCCTCTTTGTGCCAAAATATGCTATGAGTTATCTCATCTTGAAATTCTCATGTCCTTAATTCTTCATAACTGTTCCCCTCACAGGCTACAAGGTGTATTGTTCTTTAGTACTCAGTCTTTTCCTACATATTCTCATATACTTATTTATATCCATACTCATTTTTATTTACTTATGTTCTCCAACCTTAAGCACTACCCTTCTTGTTTAATACTTCCCTCCAAATCCTTAATCCCCTCCTTTTATCTCCTCCTTTGACTTTTTTTTTTTTTTTTTTGTCCCCTGTATCTTCAATTTCTCCCTCTCCTTCTCAACTGGCTTTTTGGTAACATATTCAAATCTATTCCATAAAAGTACAGTGATGGTAAATACAATAACAACAAAAAGGTTCCTTAACACCGTGTCTCCATTTAGCTACCGATCTCTTTTTTCCTTTATTCCCCAACTTGTTGATTTTCACTCTCAGTGTCTTCATCTTCTATTCATTTTCTGTGCATCTGCAGTTGGGCTTTTCTTCTAAAATCTTACTAAAAATTATGTTACCAGTTACCAACTGATGTAGGAGGTTTGTTTTATTAAAATTCACTGCAAAATGTGACACTGTGATTAACTCTCTTCTCAAAAAATACCTCCCAAAATAAACGAACAACAACAACAAAAAATTTCACTCTTAACTTTCATGATACCACATTGTCTTCATTCCTAAATCTTTCAAACTTTTTTCTCCTAATACTTTTTTCTGTGAGCAATTTCTCGCTTAGCCACCTTTAAAATACTAAGTAATAAATAGACAATAATATCTAATATTTCTGAACACTCCACCTATGCCAGGTAATGTTTCATTTAAGCATCCAGATATTTAAATGGGAGGTTGTCTTTCTGTTTGAGGGGAGGCTAAATAAGTGAGGTGCAAGACTTTATTCGCAGGAGGTGCTAAGATATAATCCAACTAATTAATCCAATATTAGCTTAAACTCCATTTTAAGACTCTACAAAAGTTGGTAAAGCTAGAAGAGAGACAGAACTGTTTCGCATGGCAGTTGGTCTGCTGTGCATAACCTACCACACCACGTATGAAGCATGGGGTGATTTCTATTCAACTTAGTCAAGTGAGAAGGGCTTCATGAGCAATTTTCAGAGAGCTTGATGTGCTTCCTCCACAAGTTGAAGAATATAGAGGCTGAAGTCTAAAAGCCACTGGTGTGGCCGGAAATGCCCCTTTCTCTATAGCAGTTGAAGAGTCACCTGTCAGATAAACTGCAACTCCTCCAGTATCAACACAAAGGTTAGTTTTTTGAAGAGCAAGAAGTTCCCTTGAAAGGGGATGTTACTTAGGGTAATTTCTGTGTAAACCCACAAAGTAGAATGTTAAAACCCCGAGTTTCTAAATGGTAAGCAATGAGTGACAAATTGGGATATTGACTTCAGAGAAGATACTGAGAGCAAGTCAATGAAAACCAAAGAAGAATCTGCAGAGGGGTTTTTTGAGGAAGCCACAAATGCACCTTGGAAGAAAGACCATTGATTATCTATTTGCCATTCAGAAAGCCCCGGTCATCGGTGACATGGAGGTCAGCCCACACCCCTGTGATCTTTCTCCCCAGTTTCCCCTTCCATGGCCCTGATTCTTAGAAGGGTCAGAAACTACTGCTATGAGTAGGGGATGTCAGAATAAAGAGAGACCATGCCCTTATCCTCCAATGCAGACTTGCTTCAAGGCTTGAAACAAGCCTGATCTATGTGTGGGGGGTGGGTGGGAAGGATTGCAGGGGCAGGGGCTGGGAAGGACGGAGCACATCTTTAGGTTAGGATAGGAGCTCAGAACTAGTATGTTATTGAACTAGCACTATGGAATTGTGAGACTGTACAATTTCAGTCTCACAATTGAGACTCTGTGAATCTCAGCTGAACTAGCACTATTGAATTGTGAGACTGTATAATTTCAGAACAAAAGGAAAGATAGTTTGTTTTCTAAGCATGAGCAAAAAAATTTAAGACATTTGGCTGAAATTTCATTTGGGGCTAATATCTTTACCTGAGGGAATCAGAAGAGATATAATAATATTAATTTCTGAATCAATCCTTAAAACATTCCATTGAGGGTGTTATCATTCCCATTTTACAGATGATAAAACTGAAGCATAGACAGGCTAAGTAACCTGTTCAACCAGGGTTCTATTCATGGCTTACTTTTGTTTTACTCTAAGTCATCTTTATTTCATTATATTCATGCTGCTGCTGCTGCTGCGTCGCTTCAGTCGTGTCCGAGTCTGCGCGACCCCATAGACGGCAGCCCACCTAGAAACCTTTAGGGCTTCCCTTATAGCTCAGTCAGTAAATAATCTGCCTGCAAGGCAGGAGACCTGAGTTTGATTCCTGGGTTGGGCAAATACTGGAGAAGGAAATGGCAACCCACTCTATTATTCTTGCCTGGAGAATCCCATGGACAGAAACCTTTAAGAGACATGGGCCACAGAAAGCACTCATCAGAAATGCTCCTAAGTTCTAACAAAGCAGTAAGTAAGTAAGTGAAGTCGCTCAGTCATGTCCGACTCTTTGCGTCCTCATGGACAGTAGCCTACCAGGCTCCTCTGTCCATGCATTTTCCAGGCAAGAGTACTGGAGTGGGCTGCCATTAAGGAAATGTGAAATGATTATTAGAGCTGGTATAACTATACTGAATATAAGTATTCAAGGACCCCAAATCTTCATATTTATGTTACCATGAATTTGCCTTTTTATGTACTCAGCATTCTTTATAGCCCATTAGGTCCATCTAATGAGTAGGACAGTATAGGCTTTATGGAAAAGCATTTAATTAGAAATTACAATACGTGGATTCTAGTTTCAACTTTTTCAAACTCTGTGACAATAGAAAACCACTGAACTTCTGAGGCTTCTGTTTACTTTACATATAAAAGAAAGAATTCTAGTACCATTTAATATGTTGTATACATTTGCCAATTTAAAATGATTATAAAGGGTATGCACCTCAGTTTACTAATTTATTCACAGCTACTTAATACACAATTATGGTTTATTCAACAATATTTTAGGACCTACTCTGAGTCAGGTTCTGTGTTTACAGTATAGTGTGGCTGATAATGTACTTTTTTTTTTTTTAAGATGTTACCCAAATATGGTTTCTAGGAATCTGTTGTAGTAATAAGAATCTAATGTCTATAATCCACTGAATATTATATTTATTTGTAAATTCTTTGAAACTATCATTCCTAGTTATCTTATTGCCTTTTATTCTCAACTGTGATGAACTGTCCATGTTTCTATAATAGGCTAGTTCCTTCTTTTGTGTTCTAGATCTCCTCCCCTCTTACTATTCTAGGACAAAACATTTTTCCTCTTTTTTTCTACATCAACAATAATGTGTCCATCTCTAATGAATTATAACCAACAGCATTAAATGTTCCTATATTTCTCCCATTTAAAAAATATATTAACAACCCTGCCGTACCAAGCTGTCACCACATTTATCTTTCCCATTGCAGGAATAGTTAATTTCTTTTTTTTCCCTATACTTGTTCTAATTTCTCTCTCCTTATTTCTCTTGAATCTACACCACTCAGGTGTTCACCTCAACAACGTCATCTGAACTACTCTTGCAAATATTATTTATAACTTCCATATTGCTATATATAGTGATAACTTTTCAGTTTCCATTTTTTTAAATCATTAGACACTTTTCTTGTACTTTCTTCATTTGGCTCTAGGTCAGCCCACTTGCCTGGTTCCCTTCTACCCTCATTGGTTATTCCCCAGTCTTTGTTGTTAGTTGCTTCTCACCCCCCTGACTCATTAATACTTGATTACTCCCTGGGTTCAATACCTGTGCCTTTTCTCTATCTCTATTGACACCATTGGTTATTTCTTCCATCTCCTGCTTTTAAATAACATCTAAATATTGATAACACTGGAATTTACATTTCTAATCCAGACATTTCCTCTGACTTTCAGATTCATATTTTCAAAATGTAGAAATTTAAAATGTCCAAAACTGAGTTTGTCATCTTCAATTAGTCTTATGCATCTCAATTAATAGCAATGCTAATCTTGTGTGTGTGTGTGTGTGTGTGTGTGTGTGTGCTTAGTCACTCAGTTGTGTCCGATTCTTTGCAACCCTATGGACTATAGCCCATTAGGCTCCTCTGTTCTTTGAGATTTTCCAGGCAAGAATACTGGAGTGGGTTGTCATTTCCCTCCAAGGGATCTTCCTGACCCAGGGATTGAACCTGGGTCTCCTGCATTGCAGGCAAGTTCCTTACCACTAAGCCACCTGGAAGCCCAATCTTATGTGGGCTTAGGCCAAAATATTGGTGTCTTTCTTCTTTCACATTTGTATTCAGTTTAGCAGTTAAACATTTCAGTTTTAGCTTCAAAGTATATGTAGAACTGAACCACTATAATCACCTCTACAGCTGCATCTTAATCCAAGTATACTAGGGTTTTCCTAACTGGTCTTCTTGCTGTATTCCAGTACTGTATCAGTTTATTGTAAAAAGAACAGCAAGAGAGATCCTGACTCTGATAAAACGTAGGTCAGATTTTGTTTCACATCTGTTCAAGTCTCTGAAATGCTTTTGCATCTCAATGTAAAAGCCCAGGTCTTTAAACTGGTTCAAAGGTCTAACATCTGCCCCCTGCTCTTTATCTGTCTGATGTCATCTCCTGCTATTATCTAGCTCACTCAGCTTTACTCCTACCATCCTGATGTTCTTTCTTTTCAACATGGCAGCCATTCAACTGCCTTTGGGACTTTGCCGTCACTCTTCCCAAAGCCTGGGAAAGTTGCCTCTCCATAAACACATGCTCTCTCAGCTCATTCTGGGCTTTACTCAGTTATCACATTCTCAGTGAGACCCTGCCTGATTACCCTATTTAAAATTATAATCTCTCTTTCTGCTAAGTTGTGTCTGACTCTTTATGACCCTATGGACCACAGCTCGCCAGGCTCCCCTATCCATGGAATTCTCCAGGCCAGAATCCTGGAGCGGGTTGTAATGCTCTCCTGGAAGGCATTTCCCAACCAAGGGGTCAAAGCTGTGGGTTTCTTACGTCTCCTGCCTTGGCAGTAAGTTCTTACCACCACCGCCACCTGGGACTAGCCCCTGCTTAATACTCCCAGTCCTCCTTCTCTACTTTTACTCCATAGCACTTATAAGCATCCATCATACTGCATATTTTATTTCTCTGTCTTGTTTGTTATCTCATTCTCCCTCACTGTATTCTATTTTATGAAGCCAGGAGATTCTTTTTTAATGGTTCACAGCTGTGTTTTCTGCCTACAGCAGTATCTGGCATTTAGTTGTTCAAAAATGCTAAATAACAAAATGAACACAAACCAGTTCTTTGCTTTTTGAACACATTTTCTATATTCTGTGCTTATTTGGCAAGTCATATAGTCATAAATATGTTAGACAGCATATATTAAGTATCTTCATAAAACAGAAGAACAAATATAATTTATAAAGCCTTATGGCTAGAGTGTTTATAACACTAAAGTCATTGTATATATGAGGCTGGTGTTAATACTATATCTCAAACCCTCTTACACAATGAAATGAGTTTTATATCAAGAGGTGGTGGCATTTTGAATATTTTACAAATCAGAGCATGGAAGATCAGAATGTACATAACTTTCTTTGAAGATATGAATAAATTCTTTTGACTTCAATTTTTTTTTTTTTTTTGCATTTTAATGCTCTTTTACTAAGGAGTTTAGCTCCTAAATCAAGTCAGCTTTCATAAAAGAAATAGTAAAAATAGCTTTCTGATGTTATAAAATTACTACCACTGTTTGGTATCTATATCTGACTTTCATTAAGAGAAAACAATAATAAAAGTAGAATGTTTGGGTTAGTATTTCTTTTTTTGAAGCAGTTTATTGTTCCACTCATTCTCATTCTCTCGAAAAAGAAAACATGAAGAGAAAAAGGCTATTAATATTCTCAAGATGAATTTCTAACCTGAATTTTCCAATAAATCTTATAGTCTACTTTGGTATACTTGATGTTAGTATCCATATGATTCATTTGTTTTTTGTTAATCTTGGAAGAGAAAATCTATATTCAATAGCAAAAATATTGAAATTCACACTATTTACTTGCCCTGGATATTTCTTTTCAGAGCCTTATGCTCAAAGCTAGGTAGCAACAACAAAAATGCTGTAGTTTGGGAAAAGAGAGTTTAGATTATAGTGAAGTGCTTCTAAAACATAACTATCACTCTCTGGGTAATTATATCATACATCTTTGTATTGATTTCTAAAACTTAATTTACAAAGCAGTAGCTCTGTTAGCTTATTCTGTTTGGCATAGCTTATTCTGTAAGACCTTACTGTTTCTTGTCTGGCAATTTAATGGTCATAAAGATTATGCAATTTAATCTTATGAAGATTAGCAGGTTAAAGGTACATAAGCCTCAAATTTTAAATTACTCACTGTATTCTAATCCAAGTTTTATTTGTGATCCTCGTGATTTTTTTTTATATAAAAGTCTACTAATTTCCCACAAACATGACAGAATTTATTAAATGATATTCTGATCAGTTCAGTTGCTCAGTCATGCCCGACTCTTTGCGACCCCATGAACCACAGCACGCCAGGCCTCCCTATCCATTGACTCATTGGACAAGACCCTGATGCTGGCAGGGATGGGAGCAGGAGGACAAGGGGATGACAGAGGATGAGATGGCTAGATGGCATCACTGACTCAATGGACATGAGTTGAGTAAACTCCAGGAGTTAGTGATGGACAGAGAGGCCTGGCATTCTGCGATTCATGGGGTCGCAGAGTCTGGTAGTACTGAGTGACTGAATGGAACTGAAGACCTTAGAAAAGAGCAAGATATTAATTAACCTATTAAGTGAAGCCAACAACACTACGAAGCCATATTACCAAAAGTAGCAAAGAAAACACAAAAAAGGAAAAGCCTAAAAGAGGATGTGTGCCAACTACTCCCTGCATTTACTATTATCAGTTCAGTTCAGCTGCTCAGCATCTCCAACTCTTTGTGACCCCATGAACCGCAGCATGTCAGGCCTCCCTGAGTTAGTGATTACCCAAACTCATGTCCATTGAGTTGGTGACACCATCCAACCATCTCATCCTCTAACATCCCCTTCTCCTCCTATCCTCAATCTTTCCCAGCATCAGGGTCTTTTCAGTGAGTCAGCTCTTGGCATCAGGTGGCCAAAGTATTGCAGTTTCAGCTTCAACATCAGTCCTTTCAATGAACACCCAGGACTGATTTCCATTAGGATGTACAGGTTGGATCTCCTTGCAGTCCAAGGGACTCTCAAGAGTCTTCTCCAACACCACAGTTCAAAAGTATCAATTCTTCTGGGCTCAGTTTTCATTATAGTCCAACTCACATCCATACATGACTACTGGACAAACCATAGCCTTGACTAAAGACCTTTGCTGCAAAGACCTTTGTTGACAAAGTAATATCTCTGCTTTTTAATATGCTGTCTGGGTTGGTCATACCTTTCTTTCCAAGGAGTAAGAGTCTTTTCATTTCATGGCTGCAGTCACAATCTGCAGTGATTTTGGAGCCACCCCCCAAAAAATTAGCCACTGTTTCCACTCTTCCCCCTTCTATTTGCCATCAAGTGATGGAACCAGATGCCATGATCAAAATTTTCTGAATGTTGATCTTTAAGCCAACTATTTCACCCTCCTCTTTCATTTTCATCAAGAGGATATGCATTTTTCTTCACTTTCTGCCATAAGGTGGTATCATCTGCATATCTGAGGTTATTGATATTTCTCCCAGCAACCTTGATTCAGCCTGTGCTTCTCCAAGCCCAGCGTTTCTCATGATGTACTCTGCATATAATTTAAAAAGCAGGGTGAAAATATACAGCCTTGACGTACTCCTTTTCCTATTTGGAACCAATCTGTTGTTCCATGTCCAGTTCTAACTGTTGCTTTCTGACCTGCATACAGTTTTCTCAAGAGGCAGGTCAGTTCAGTTCAGTCCAGTTCAGTCGTTCAGTCATGTCCGATTCTTTGCGACCCCATGAATTGCAGCACGCCAGGCCTCCCTGTCCATCACCAACTCCCGGAGTTCACTCAGACTCACGTCCATTGAGTCCGTGATGCCATCCAGCCATCTCATCCTCGGTCGTCCCCTTCTCCTCCTGCCCCCAATCCGTCTCAGCATCAGAGTGTTTTCCAATGAGTCAACTCTTCACATGAGGTGGCAAGAGGCAGGTCAGGTGGTCTGATATTCCCATCTCTTTCAAAATTTTCCACAGTTTATTGTGATCCACACAGTCAAAGGCTTTGGCATATAATAAAGCAGAAATAGATGTTTTTCTGGAACTCTCATGATTTTTCNGTATTCCAAGGCCAAATTTTCCTGTTACTCCAGGTATCTCTTGAGATTCTGAATAATAGCTAATTTCTTTCTTGGTCCATGAATTAGGATAGATTTCTCCCAAAATTAAATTTTAAAATATTTTTGCTTCCTGTACTTAGGTCCCTTATCCTAGAACTTGGAATGGGTACTATGGGAGCAAAGTAAATCTCATCTCTCTTGGCTCTTAAATCCTCTTCCCACTTCTTTCAGGAGGTGCTAAAGAGATTTCAGGTTGCTTTCAAAAGCAGGTATAAGAACTGACAGTTTATATTCCTAGAGTATTTGGCAGAAGACTTCTGCTTTGAAGTGTTCCTTTCCCTGTATACCCATGTTAATTTTGATGTTAGAGGAAACTACTCAAGAATGGGTGTGATTAGAATTTTACACTACAGTGTACTACAGTAAGGTAATTTTTCTGGATTATTTTTTACCTATGGTTCTTTCTTTTTATGCCCACTTTTAGGGTAAGCTGCTTTAAGACTTACATTTGGCTCAATTTTTTTTTTCTATTTTTGTTAGAGTTTAGGAAATTCACTCATGTTTTGGTTACTTATATGTTTAATTAGATATGTTAAAAAATACTGGTTATTAATTTGAAAGTTTTCATTATGGAGTTCTTATAATTCCAAATAAATAAAAGATGGTGCTGTGAAAGTGCTGCACTCAATATGACAACAAATTTGGAAAACTCAGAAGTGGCCCCAGGACTGGAAAGGTCAGTTTTCATTCTAATCCCAAAGAAAGACAATGCCAAAGAATGTCCAAAGTTGCACTCATCTCACAGGCTAGCAAAGTAATGCTCAAAATTCTCCAAGCTGGGCTTCAATAGTACATGAACTGAGAACTTCCAGATGTTCAAGCTAGGTTTCAAAGAGACAGAGGAACCAGAGATCAAATTGCCAATATCCACTGGATCATAGAAAAAGCAAGAGAGTTCCAGAAAAACNCCAAAGAAAGACAATGCCAAAGAATGTCCAAAGTTGCACTCATCTCACAGGCTAGCAAAGTAATGCTCAAAATTCTCCAAGCTGGGCTTCAATAGTACATGAACTGAGAACTTCCAGATGTTCAAGCTAGGTTTCAAAGAGACAGAGGAACCAGAGATCAAATTGCCAATATCCACTGGATCATAGAAAAAGCAAGAGAGTTCCAGAAAAACATCTGCTTCATTGACTAAACTAAAGCCTTTGACTGCGTGGATCACAACAAACTGTGGAGAATTCTGAAAGAGATGGGAATACCAGACCACCTGACCTGCCTCCTGAGAAATCTCTATGCAGGTCAAGAAGCAACAGTTAGAACATGGAACAACAGACTGGTTCCAAATTGGGAAAGGAGTATGTCAAGGCTGTGTATTGTCACCCTGCTTATTTAACTTATATGTAGAGTGCATCATGAGAAATGCCAGGCTGAATGAAGCACAAGCTGGAATCAAGATTGCTGGGAGAAATATCAATAACCTCAGATATTAGATGACACTACCCTTATGGTAGAAAACAAAGATGATATAAAGAGCCTCTTGATGAAAGTGAAAGAGGAGAGTGAAAAAGTTGGGTTTAAAACTCAACATTGAAAAAACTAAGATCATGACATCTGGTCCCATCACTTCATGGCATACAGATGGGGAAGCAATAGTGAGAGATTTTATTTTCTTGGGTTCCAAAATCACTGTGGACGGTGACTGCAGCCATGAAATTACAAGATGCTTGCTCCTTGGATGAAAAGCTATGACCAAACTAGGCAGCATATTAAAAAGCAGAGACATTATTTTTCTGACAAAGATCCATATAGTCAAAGCTATGATTTTCCAGTAGTCATGTATGGATGTTAGAGTTGGACCATAAAGAACACTGAGTCCTGAAGAATTAATGCTTTTTACCTGTAGTGTTGGAGAAGACTCTTGAGAATCCCCTGGACTGCTAGGAGATCAAACCAGTCAATCCTAAAGGAAATCAATTTGGAGTACTCATATGAAGGACTGATCCTGAAGGGGAAGTTCCAGTACTTCGGCCACCTGATGAGAAGGGCTAACTCATTAGAAAAGACCCTGATCCTGGGAAAGATTGAAGGTGGGAGAAGGGGATGACAGAGGATGAGATGGTTGGATGGCATCATTGACTTCATAGACATGAGTTTGAGCAAGCTCCAGAGTTGGTGGTAGACAGGAAGGCCTGGCATGCTGCAGTCCATGAGGTCACAAAGAGTCGGACAAGACTGAGGGACTGAACTGAACTGAATAGCAATACTATTGTTATTCTTATATATAGGAAATGTTATTTAAATAATTCTATTAAAAATGCCTTTTAAACATTTTATTGCCTGATATATTCTGTCATCAGAATATGGTCTTATGGACTATACAATATATTCTGTAGAAAATATTCCATCTCAGTTTACACTGCCAAAAGCAGAAAAATTTTACCTACTAATATCTTTTTCTTAGAAAATATTTGATCTCTAAAATCCTATTTTTCAGAACATTGTTAAGGAAATTTAATGTTTCTTCTAAAAATTCAACTTCACTTTACAATTCCAAGTTTAAAGTTCTATGTTGGTATAAATCAAAATTTTAATGCCCCCCACTATGATTATAGAGTTCCCATTTCTCTTCACAATTGTATAATTTTTTGCATACGTTTTGAGGTTTTTATTAGTTGTATTCAGCTGCGTCGTTGTTCTCTTCATGGTCAGTTTAATCTTATATCATCATGAAGTTTCTTAGACAGGCATTTTCTCATAAATTCTGTTGTCTCTGAGTTTAATAGTATTATAGCAGATTTCTTTTTGGTTAGCTTTTGCACTGTACATCTTTTTCTATCCTTTTTTACTTTCAATGTGTCTGCATCTACACATGTATCACACACAAGCAGCATTTAATTTCTGGATTTTCTGTCAATTTTCCCTTTAAAATTATTTGGTCTTTTTATATTTACTGTGTTTATCTGGATATTTGTATTTAATCTATTGTCTTACTACAGGCTTTTCATTTTCTCTGTATGTTTTGCATTTCTGTTACTAACATTTCATGTCTCCTTTTGAATTAACAAGGCTTTTTTAATCATTCAGTTTTCACCTTGTATTACTCTGGCAGTTTTACACTCTTTTGCCATTCTTCTAATAGTTAATGTATATATTGCAACGTCTATTTCAGTGTATCAAAGCGTAATGTTAATGTGTACTTTCCCTGCTTTATATTTACATGTGTCTGATATGAAGATATTATTTGTAGTTGTCTATAGGCAATTTTTATTCCTTTTTTTTTAATACATTTGCCATTTGTGTTACTAATCACTCTTTCTGAAGCTTAGACCTTCCATTTGAAGTCATTTTTATTCTACTTGATGAGTGGTCCTTCCATATTTCCTGTAGTGTTGATGTAAAGATAACTCATTTCTCAGCTTAGGACTTTCTGAAAATGCCTCTATTTCACCTTTATTCTTGAAGGAAGGATGTTTTCATTGGATATAGAATTTTAGATTAGCAGTAATTTTTTGATGACTCAACCTATCATTTCATTCTGAACTTCATTGTTGCTGTCGAGAAGGTAGTCACCACTTTAACTGTGGCCTCCTTAAAGATAAATGGGCTTCCCTGGTAGCTCAACTGGTAAAGAATTCGCTTGCCATACAGGAGACCCCAGTTTGATTCCTGTGTTGGGAAGATCCCTAGAGAAGGGATAAGCTACTCATTCCAGCATTCTTGGGCTTCCTTGGTGGCTCAGATGGTAAAGAATCTGCCTGCAATGTGGGAGACCTGGGTTCAATCCTTGGGTTGGGAAGATCCCCTGGAGAAGGGAATTGCTACTCACTCCAGTATTCTGATTTGAATGCTATGGACAGAGGAGCCTAGCAGTCTACAGCCCAGGGGTCACAAATAGTTGGACAAGACTGAGTGACTTTCACTAAGGATAAATAGTACTTTTTGTTTTTCTTTTTGGCTGCTTTAAGGAATTTCTTAAATGAGTTTTAAAATGATGATCCTTACAATGAAATGTATTTTTTTCCCTGTTTTGTGTCCATAGGGATTATTGACATTGTAACTTAGTTCCTTTTATTATTTTGGGAAACCTTTTTTTTTTTTTTTTTTCCTTTCATTCTTGAGTTCTACTTCCCATATGCTTAATCTTCTCATTTTGTACTCTATGCCTCCTATAGCCTGTCTGTATTACCTACATGTTTGTCTATGATTTGTCAAAAAATCTTATTTGTACCTAACTGTTGATTCACTAATTTTCTCTACTGTGTCTAATCTATTGTTGAGTTCATTTATTTGGTTCTTTATTGTGTTTTCTTTCCTTTTAATTCTACAATTTCCATTTGTTTTGCTTTTTAAATTTTCGATTTCCTATGAAAATTTGCCATCTTGTCTTTTATCACTTTGAGTGCTGGAAGCATAGTTATTTTGTCTTCAATGTCTGTACCTCCTATGCCTATTTCTGTTATTTTTTATTTTTTGTTATTTCTTATTCCTACTGTTTTGTCATTTCATGTGCATTGTTCTTTTTGACTGTGTGGCAGTCATTTATTTTAAAATTGTTAGTGGAAGTCATTTTAATTCTAGGATTATATTATCTTCCTCTATAGGAAATATCCATTTATTTTGGCAAGGTGCCTAGGAAACAAGCAATCCTTAATTACCTCCATTCAAATAATTTCTAGGAAGATCCTTCTAGATTACAGCCCTTCAGAGTCTCAAATCCAAATAAGGAGGACCCAACAGGGCCTTTCTACCTTGTCAGGAATTGACTCTAATATCTGCCTCTCTAGCCTCATGAAGCTGCAAAATGTGCTGATCCAGTCCCTCTAAAATTAGGGGAAAAAGCAACTAAAAGTCTGAAACCTAACCTTCTCCTGATCCCATACTCTTTATTCTTTACTATCTTTTGTGTCATATTAGATTATAGGTGAACTTTTTTTTTTTTTTTAATGTGGAACACTGGTAGTTTTCTTTATCAACAAAGCTGATTTTATTTGCAGTCTGCCATTATTGGAAGCAGAAGTATATGAGCTTTAATGAACTCAAAATGTAATTAATTGAAAAGACAGCTTAAGACAATTTTCTTAAAATAAACATAACTGGTTCTGTGAAAAAAAAAAGTAAGCAATTATCTTTCTTAATTCATTTTCTGATGTATTTCTAGTCTTGTTACATGTTCCTGCTGGATTCTGTTGTCAGTAACTATTCCAACAGTGTTGAAAAAATAATCTCTTTTGCTCCAGCATTTTCTCCTGCAAATACGTACTCCTCACAGCTGTAAACTTATCTATTTAAAATTCAAATATGATTATACTACTCCCTTTCTTAAAATTCTTTCATGTGCAAAAGAAGACAATGAGAAACCTCCAAAACTATCAGACCCAATAAAGTAGTTCAGCAAGGTTACAGAATAAAAGATGAATATACAAACATTGATTATGTTCCTACCTAGTAGCAAAAAGTAATAAAAAGAAAACAATTCTATCCACAATAACAACAACAACAAAAATAATTGAGAATAAATTTAGCAAAATACATAGCTTATATGTACTGAAAGTGAATACTGAAAAAAACACATTAAAAATTACAAAATATTGCTAATAAAAATTAAAGAAGATTTAAACAGAGACATTCCATGTCCATATTTCAAAGACTTAAAATTAAGATAATGCATATGAACACACTGATCTACATACTGAGCACATGCTCAGTTGCTTCAGTCATGTCCAGCTCTGCAGCCCTATGGACAATAGCCCTCCAGGCTCCTCGGTCCATGTGACTCTCCAGGCAAGAATACTGGAGTGGGTTGCCTGCCAACCCATGTCTCCTGCATTGCAGGTGGATTCTTTACTGCTGAGCCACCAAGGAAGCTCCATGTTGAGCACAATTCCTATCAAAATGTCTGCAAACATTTTGCAGGAAAGTGATTCCAAAATTTATATGGAAAGGCAAAAAACCTCAAATAGCCAAACAATCCTGAAACATAATGACAAATTGAAGGACTTACTAATTTCACAGCTTATTCTAAAAGTGCTATAATCAAGCTAGCTTAAAAATAAAAATGTCCTTAAGATATAATAAGCACAGACATAAGGATAGAACATGGAAGATGAGAGAATACAAAACAAATTCTTCAATTTACGGTCAATTGATATTTAACAAATAATGAGACAGTTTAATGTGGAGAATACAGTCTTTTCAACAAATGACGCTGGGATAATGGATATTCACATAAAAGCATTATTTTAGACTTTTATCTCATACCATACACTAAAATTAACTCAAATGACCCAAAGATGTAAACGTTAGTGCAAAACAGTACACATTTTAGGAGAAAATCTTTGAGGCCTTGGATTAAGTGAAGATACATAGTACTAAAAACAATTCACAAAATACTGATATATTGGACTTCAACAAAATTTTAAAATGCATACTTTAAAAGGACCATAAAAAAAATGAAAAGACAGAGACAACTAGGAGAAAATATTCCCAAAATGTTTATTTGATAAAGGACTTGTATTCAGAATATAATAAAAACTCTCACAATTCAATAATGAGATATTTAAATTATTCCCAAATAGAAAGTGATATCAAAAACGTAGTCACTTATATTGCTCCCTCAACAACAACAGTTTGGCATCAATTCATGCATTAAAATGCCTTTGTGGAAGCTGTGGGATTCAGCACTATATGTCAAGGACCTGAAAGCAGTCTCACCTGTTGTATATTGCGTGATAGACATATGACCCTGCATCCAACTGCAGATCATGCAGTGGTCCGTGAACCATCTCCAGCCCCTCTTGGCTGTGGACTTCGCTGATGAATCAACAGGTGAAGAATCTGCCTGCAATGTAGGAGACACAGGAGACACCATTTCGATCCCTGGGTTAGGAAGATCCCCTGGAAGAGGAAATGACAACCCACTCCAGTATTCTTTCTTGCCTGAAAAATCCCATGGACAGAAGAACCTACCGGCCAAAGTCCAAAGGATCACAGAGAGTCAGACATGACTGAGTGACTCAGCACACGTGCCTCTTGACTGGTATGTAAGGCATTAGAGGACACTGTCTTAGACAATCATCAATAATCAAGAGAGGGTTTGTGGAAATCCAAAACTCCAGTAGACAGGTTGCAGCACCAACAAAGTTGGTACTTTCACTATGGAAAAGAGTATAGAGGTTCCTCAAAAAAGTAAAAATATAACTATCATATAATCCAGCAATTGACTCATGTTTGTCATGAGATAGAAGGAAATCCAGTCATTTGTAAAAACACAGATGGACTTTGAGGGAATTATGCTAAATGAAATGAGTCACATAGAGACAGAAAAATACTAAATGATCTTACTTATATGAGGAATCTTAAAAAGTTGAAATCATAGGAAATAGATGATCACAGATTGTATTAATAGAGTGATGGTTGCCAGAGGTTGAGGGCAGTGTGTGAAGAGACAATAGGAAGATGTTGGTCACAGGGTACAAACTTCAAGTTATAAGATGAATAATTTCTCAGGATCTAATGTACAGCATGGTGACTATAGTAAATAATGTTGTATTACATTACTGAAAATTGCTCTCAGCACAAGGAAGAAATAGTAATTATTTGAGGTGATGGAGGTGTTAACTAATCCTACTGTGGTAATCATTTTATGATGTATAAGTGTATCAAATCATCATGTTGTACATTTTAAACTGACACAATGTTATATGCTAATTATATCTCAATAAATCTGGAAAAAATTAAGATAGTGGAACATTAAAAAAGTGGGCAATTTGAATAGATGTTTCACTAATAACGATAAGTGGATATCAATGAACACATGTAAATATACTCAGTACCTTTAGTCATTAGGAATTCCAAATTTAAACCAAAATGAGATTGCAGTTCACATCCAGAGAATCCTATAATCAAAAAACAGAGCCAATACTAAGTGCTGATGATATTGTAGACCACCTAAAACTTCCATAAATTGCTGATTGGCATCTAATATAATATAACCACTAACAAAACATTTTGGCAGTTTCCTAAAAAAAAAAAAACCATAAATTCAATTTACAAATCTACCAAGAGAAATGAACTCATATGTCCAAATATAACCTGTTTACATATGTTTGTAAAGACATTATTCGTAACAGCCAAAAATGGAAGTGGCATAAATATCCCTCAACTGGCAAATGTATGGACAAAACATTATATATCCATGTAATGAAATGCTACTCAGAAACACCAATAGTGAACTACTGATACTACAGTATAAATGAAACTAAACAGCATCATAATAAGGGAAAGAAGCCAATCACAAAAGATTACAAACCATATGATTCCATGTATATGAAATATCTAGAAAAGGCAAAGCTATAGAGATGGAAAGGACACTAATAGCTTCCTAGAGACGGTTGGAAGAGGGTGGTTGCTATGACCAGTGCATTCTCTTGGCAGAACTCTGTTAGCCTTACAGAGTTTCATTCTGTACTTCAAAGTCAGGTGGGCCTTAGGAAGCATCACTATGAACAAGTTAGTGGAGATGATGGAATTCCAGTTGAGCTATTTCAAATCCTAGAAGATGCTGTGAAAGTGCTGTGCTCAATATGATAGCAAATTTGGAAAACTCAGCTGTGGCCACAGGACTGGAAAAGGTCAGTTTTCATTCCAATGCTTAAGAGGGGCAATGCCAAAGAATGCTCAAACTACTGCACAATTGCACTCATCTCACACTCTATTAAAGTAATGCTCAAAATTATGCAAGCCAGGCTTCAACAATACGTGAACTGTTAACTTTCAGATTTTCCAGCTGGATTTCGAAAAGACAGAGGAATCAGAGAACAAATTGCCAGCATCTACTGGCTCTTAGAAAAAGCAAATGATTTCCAGAAAAACATCTACTTCTGCTTTATTGACTATGCCAAAGGCTTTGACTGTGTGGATCACAACAAACTGGAAAATTCTGAAAGAGATGGGAAAAACACACCACCTGACCTGCCTCCTGAGAAATCTCTATGCAACTCAAGAAGCAACAGTTATAGAACTTGACCTAGAACAACAGACCGGTTCCAAATCAGGAAAGGAGTATGTCAAGGCTGTATATTTTCACCTTGCTTATTTAACTTTTATGCAGAGTACATCATGAGAAATGCCAGGCTGAATGAAGCACAAGCTAGAATCAAGATTGCCGGGAGAAATATCAATAACCTCAGATATGCAGATGACACCACCCTTATGCCAGAAAGTGAAGAATAACTAAAGAGCCTCTTGATGAAAGTGAAAGAGGAGAGTGAAAAAGTTGGCTTAAAGCTCAGCATTCAGAAAACTAAGATCATGGCATCTGATTCCATCACATCATGGGAAATAGACAGGGAAACAGTGAAAACAGTGGCAGATTTTATTTTGGGGGGCTCCAAAAACACTGCAGATGGTGACTGCAGCCATGAAATTAAAAGATGCTTACTCCTTGGAAGAAAAGTTATGACCAACCTAGACAGCTTATTAAAAGGCAGAAACATTACTTTGACAACAAAGGTCCATCTAGTCAAAGCTATGATTTTTCCAGTAGTCATGTATGGATGTGAAAGTTGGACTATAAAGAAAGCTGAGCACCAAAGAATTGATGCTTTTGAACTGTGTTGTTGGAGAAGACTCTTGAGAATTCATCAGGCTGCAAGGAGATCAAACCAGTCCATCCTAAGGGAAATCAGTCCTGAATATCCATTGGAAGGACTGATGTTGAAGCTGAAACTCCAATACTTTGGCCACCAGATGCGAAGAACTGACTCATTTGAAATGACCCTGATGCTGGGAAAGATTGAAGGTGGAGGAGAAGGGGACGACAGAGGATGAAATGGTTGGATGGCATCACCAACTCAATGGACATAAGTTTGAGTAAACTCTGGGAGTTGGTGATGGACAGGAAGNTCACATATAGGGTCATCATTACTATCTTTCTAAATTCCATATATATGTGTCAGTATACTGTAATGGTGTTCCTTGGATAATCAAGGTTTCCAGCTTGGGCTTTGTCTTCCAGAACATTAGCTTTTCTCAGTCTTTAGGATAATTGTCAGTTTGAGTCCCATTTAAGTTCGTGGTTTGAGAATTCCTAAAGCCCCAGGTAAGGAAGAATAAACTCAGCACAGGCTCAGGGCTTTGATTTCTCATGGAATTTTCTTTTAATGTTTCAGTACCAAAAGAACTTTCTTGTCTCTCAAAGGCCTAGTTTTCAAAAGTCTTCTTTTTTTCCTTTCCCTGGAAGTACATCCCCCAGGTGTCCTGACCTTTATATGGGAGTCTTTGTCCCAACTTTCCATAAATTTAGTGTCCAAGTTCTAATCTCTGTTCTCTGTATGGAAATTAAAGTCTGGTTCTTTAGAACTTAGGGCCTAATTTAAGGTTTGATAATATGACCAACTTAGATAGCATATTCAAAAACAGAGACATTACATTGCCGACTAAGGTCCATCTAGTCAAGCCTATGGTTTTTCCAGTGGTCATGTATGGATGTGAGTGTTGGACTGTGAAGAAAACTGAGTGCCGAAGAANCTCCTTGGAAGAAAAGTTATGACCAACCTAGATAGCATATTCAAAAGCAGAGATATTACTTTGCCAACAAAGGTCCATCTAGTCAAGGCTATGTTTTTTCCAGTAGTCATGTATGCATGTGAGAGTTGGACTATGAAGAAAGCTGAGCACCAAAGAATTGATGCTTTTGAACTGTGGTGTTGGAGAAGACTCTTGAGTCCCTTGGACTGCAAGGAGATCCAACCAGTCCATTCTAAAGGAGATCAGTCCTGGGTGTTCTTTGGAAGGAATGATGCTAAAGCTGAAACTCCAGTACTTTGGCCACCTCATGCAAAGAGTTGACTCATTGGAAAAGACTCTGATACTGGGAGGGATTGGGGGCAGGAGAAGAAGGGGACAGCAGAGGATGAGATGGCTGGATAGCATCACCAACTCGATGGATGTGAGTTTGAGTCAACTCTGGGAGTTGGTGATGGACAGGGAGGCCTGGCGTGCTGCACTTCACGGGGTCACAAAGAGTCAGACATGACTGAGTGACTGAACTGACTGATGACTATATAACTATCCATTAAAATCATGGCAGTGTATGCTTAAATCAGATTAATTTTGTCATATTTAAATTATTCCTCAATGAAGGTTGCTAGAAATATCTTTGTATGGCTCTCAGTCCTTAGAAACTTCATTGAGAATAAGAATCACAATGCTTGTTGCCAATGACATCTTCATCTCTGGATATTTTGATTTCATATTTTTAATAATCACCTTAGATAACTCATATAATTTGATTTAAAACACTAATCTGGTAAAATAAAGTATTAATCTTCTTACTGAATCTCAAAATCTGATCTCAAATCTGCCTCTCTTCCTCCTCATATTCTATTGACTGCCTCATAACTTAAAATACAAGTCTAAATTTCTTATAAGTGCTGTCTTGCTCAGTGTTATTTCATGTATTTTCTTCTCCAATTGCGATGTAATCTCTTGAGAATATAGAGATTTTATCTTATATCTCCATATCTCCCCAAATTCCTAACACAGTTCTAAGCCTTGCTTTATCTATGGTTAACAACTGTTAGGTATTTGAAGAGGTTCACCTGGGTTAGAGAGAAAATCAAACTGTGAACACCACAAGCACAGTGAGAGCACCTGTCATTTTCATAACACAGTTCTCAGATTTGAGTGCTATCAGTTCAGCTCAGTCGTGTCCAACTCTTTGTTTCGCATGGACTGCAGTATTCCAGGCCTCCCTATCCATCACCAACTCCCGGAGCTTGCTCAAACTCATGTTCATCAGGTAGGTGATGCCATCCAACCCTGAGTGCTATATGTACCTTAAATCGAAAACAGTGGTAACATGAGACCATGGTTTTATCAAGGACAAGTATTGATCATTTTTAAGCTAGAGACACTGTATTCCTGCCCTTAATGATATTATATATTTTCAGAAGATAAATATTCTTAATCAAAAGATCATAATAAAAGGTATGTTAGAGAGAAGCATGTGACTATTAGTAATGGAGCATGAATGATAGATGTTTAGGTTATACTGGGGAGTTATGGGTATTTTCCTTTATAGAAATGAAAAAGGTAAATATCTCTCCATTCAAGGAATGCTTAGTTTATTTAAGGTGACTTATGATCAAACCTATATTTATGATGATGTATGATGGATGTTTGACAGTTATGGAAGTATGCAGATAACGAACAAGGGCAAAAATCTCAGAGTAGTGGAATAGTGGGAGGGAAGCATGTTGATCATGTGTTATGTTAGTTGACTCCTTGAAATGTTTTATTTTGTTCTCAAAGAGTCCGATATAAAATAAAAATTTTAAAAATAACATGACAGGAAGAAATATAAAAGAAACATCTGGATTAGAACAATCCCATGAAAAGAGTTCTGAAAGTAATCACTTTATTTCTATTTATATATAGTGAGATAAAATCTCAGAAAAGTATGTTTCTCTCTTACACTACAGGTAAATATTGGAAGCAGGGTTTAAATACAGATTTCCCTCATTGTTTTATAATTTTATTTACTCATTATAAAATTTTATTTATTATGTTAAGGACACAGTATAAGACATTAATTTTTTTAAGTGCACAATACAGGACTGTTAACTATAGGGGCAATAGAGCAAATCTCTAGAACTTATTCATTTTGCACAACTGAAACTTTCTAAAATTGTATCTTTAAAATGCAATCTCTCTGAAAGCATTTAAGATTTAGAGTCAAAGACTGCAGAGAGTCTGTAATGCGGGAGACCTGAGTTCAATCCCTGGGTTGGGAAGATACCTGGAGAAAGGCATAGCAACTGACTCCAGTATTTTTTGCCTGGAGAATCTCCATGAACAGAGCAATCTGGTGGGCTACAGTCAATGGGGTCACAAAGAGTGGTACATGACTGAGTGATTAAGCACAGCAAATAGTCAAGAGCAATATTAAACACTTGGTACTTACTAGTAGTTTTCTGGGGAAATTATTTAACTGGAAACTTTAAGTAAAAAAATTCTTAAGAATGCAGACATACTTTAGAGCCATAATTTTATCTGTATCATCACCATCATAAATTTAATATATTCTATATAATCCTACTATATAGAGACTTCAAAGGGATTGCTATCTTAATTTATAACATCTCTTCCGTAAGAGATTTGTCAAAGATACAAGATCAGCTATAACTAAGAAATTTTTTCAGATGCTCTGAGCTGATTATCAACACAGTTTGTTATTGTATCAACAAACATGTGTTTCAACAAAACATGTATCAACACATACATGTTTTGCTGATTTTTCCATTTTGAGTCACATACTAGTCTTGTTCAGTTTTGGTCTGCTCTTGGAAATTGCTTTCTTATGCTTTGCTGAAAATGTTCACATATCTACACCCACAATTATTTAAAGATCATTTTAAATAGATCTTTATCATCTCTCAAACTAGTTTAAAGGGCTTTCCTGCTGGGTCAGTGGTAAAGAATCCTCTTGCCAATGCAGGAGATCAAACCGGGGTTTGATCCCTGGGTTGGGAAGATGACCTGGAGAAGGAAATGGCAAGCCACTCCAGTATTATTGCCTGCAAAATCCAACAGATGGAGGAGTCTGGCAGGCTCCAGTCCATGGTGTCACAGTCAGGCAAGACCTAGCAATGAAGCAAGCATCAGCACGAGCACACAGTTGAGATGCTTTTCTCAAAGTCAGAATCATACTATGTGTAATTTTATATGCTGCTTCTCTCATTGAACTATTATGAGCAATTTTTCTTGTCTTCAAAATGTCTTTCCTTTTTCTTTGATGTTTCCCTTTTTTCTTGCTTTGGCTGATGAACTGGGTTTCTTTGGTTTATTCTCTGCAATACACGACAAATACAAATTATTTGTAATCAAACTGGTGGATCCTGTTTTTCCTGAAAAAAAAAATCACCTATATTTATTTAACAAATTAGAGTAATTGTATCATTTTTGCACCACTTATAAAGTGGAATAATTGAATATTTCTGTATTCTTGCTCTTCTCCTGTACTGAACTTCTCCATCTATGTTAACATAAATTCATATTATTAGAAACTTTTATACAGTACTTCAATGTATATTGTCTATTGGATCACAGCCTTATTGTGGTGAAGGGGCTTCCATAACTCAATCAATCTATGAGCCATGCCATGCAGGGCCATCCAAAACGCACAGGTCATAGTGCAAAGTTCTGATAAATCCTGATCCACTGGAGAAGGAAATAACAACCTATTGCAGTGTCCTTCCCTGGAGAACCCCATGGAGAATATGAAAAGGCACCGAGATAGGATGCCTGAATATGGGCCACCCAGGTTGGAAGGTGTTCAGTATGCTACTGGGGAAGAGTAGAGGGCAATTGCTAGTAGCTCCTGTAAGAACAAAGCAGAAGGGCAGAAATGATGCTCAGCTTCAGATTTATCTGGTGGCAAAAGTAAAATCCAATTCTATAAAGAACAATATTGCATAGGAACCGGGAATGTTAGGTCCACGAATCAAGGTAAACTGGATGTAGTCAAGCAGGAAATGGCAAGATTGAACATCAACATCTTAGGAATCAGTGACCTAAAGTGGACAGAAATGAGCAAATTTAATTCAAGTGACCATTATATCTACTACTGTGGGCAATAATTCCTTAGAGGAAATGGAATAACCCTCACAGTCAACAAGAGTCCAAAATGCAGTACTTGAGTGCAACCTCAAAAAAGACAAAATGGTCTTGGTTTGTTTCCAAGGCAAACCATTCAGTGTTACAGTAATCCAAGTCTCTGCTCCAACCACAAATGCCAAAGAAGCTGAAGTTGCCCAGTTCTATGAATATCAATGACACCTTCTAGAATTAATACCTAAAACAGATGTCCTTTTCATAACGGGGGATTGGAATGTAAAAGCTGGAAGTGAAGAGATACCCAGAATAACAGGCAAGTTTGGCATTGGAGTACAAAATGAAGCAGAGCAAAGTCTGACAGAGTTTTGTTAAGAAAACATGCTGGTCATAGTGAATGCATTTTCCAATAATCCAAGAGACTCCACACATGGACATCACTGGATAGTCAATACTGAAATTAGACTGACTACGTTCTTTGTAGTCAAAGATGGAGAAGTACTACACAGTCAGTAAGAACAAGACCTGGAGCGGACTGTGTGTCTCAGATCATGAGCCTCTTGTTGTAAAATTCAGACTTAAATTGAAGAAAGTATGGAAAACCAATAGGCCATTCAGGTATGACCTAAATAAAACCCCTTATGATTATATAGTGCAGGGGACAAATAGATTCAAGGGACTGTATCTGGTAGATAGAGTGCCTGAAGAGCTATGCACGGAGGTTTATAACAGTGTACAGGAAGCAGTGACTAAAACCATTCCAAAGAAAAAGAAACACAAGAAGGCAAAGTGGTTGTCTGAGGAGCCTTTAGAAATAGCTAAGGAAAGAAGAGTAGTGAGAGGCAAAGGAGAAAGGGAAAGATATACCCAACTGAATGAAGAGTTACAGAAAATAGCAAGGAGAGATAATAAGGCCTTCTTAAATGGATAATGCAAAGAAATAGAAGAAAACAATAGAATGGGAATGACTCTTCAAGAGATCTCTGCAAGGAAACTGGAGATTCATCAAGGGAATATTTCATGCAAGGATGGGCATGATAAAGTACATCAATGGTAAAAACCTAATAGAAGCAGAAGAGATTAAGAAGAGGTGGCAAGAATACACAGAAGAACTATACAAAAAAGGTCTTAATAACGTGGATAACCACAATGCTGTAGTCAAACATCTAGAGCCAGACATCCTGGAGTGTCAAGTAAAGCATGCATTAGGAAGCATTATTATGAACAAAGCTAGTGGAGCCAGTGGAAGTGATGGGATTTCAGCTGAGCTATTTTAAATCCTAAAAGATGGTGTTGTGAAAGTGCTGCACTCGACAAATCAACAAAGTTGGAAAACTCAGCAATGGCCACAGGACACGAAAAGGCCTGTTTTCATTCCAACTCCAAAGAAAATCAATGCCAAAGAATGTTCCAACTATCATAAAACTTTGTTCATTTCACATGCTAGCAAAGTTATGCTCAAAATCGTCAAAGGTAGGCTACAGTAGCATGTGAACCGAGAACTTCCGGATGTTCAAGCTGTGTTTCACAGAGACAGAGGAACCAGTATTCATGGGAAATTGCCAACATTCATGGGACCGCAGAGAAAGCAAGAGAGGTTCGGCAAAACATCTTTTCCTGCTTCACTGACTATGCTAAAATTTTTGACTGTGTGGATCAGAACAAACTCTGGAAACTTCTTAAAGAGATGGGAGTACCAGAGCACTTTACTTGTCTTCTGAAAAACCTGTATGCAGATCAAGAAGCAAGAGTTAGAACCAGACATGGAACAACTGACTGATTAAAAACTGAGTAAGGAGTACATCAGGACTGTATATTGTCACCCCACTTATTTAACTTATATGCAGAGTACACCATGCGAAATGCCGGGCTGGATAAAGCACAAGCTGGAATCAAGATTCCCAGGGGCAACAACAATAACATCAGATATACAGATAGGAAAGGAAAGTGAAGTTGATCAGGTGTGTCTGACTCTTTGTGACCCCATGGACTGTAGCCTACCAGATTCCTCCGTCCAAGGGATTTTCCAGGCAAGAATACTGCAGTGGGTTGCCATTTCCTTCTCCAGTAGATCTTCCCTACCACATTGTAGGCGGATGCTTTAAGGTCTGAGCCACCAGAGAAGTCTCCAGATATGCAGATGATACCATGCTTATTGAAGAAAGTAAAGAGGAACTAAAGAGCCTCTTAATGAGGGTGAAAGAAGAGAGTGAAAAAGCTGGCTTGAAATTCAAAGATCAAAAAACTAAGATCATAGCATCTGGTCCCATTAGTTCTGTTCAGTTCAGTTGCTCAATCATGTCAGACTCTATGCAACCCCGTGGACTAAAGCAAGGCAGGCCTCCTTGTCCATCACCAACTCCCAGAGTTTACTCAAACTCATGTCCACTGAGTTGGTGATGCCATCCAACCATCTCATCTTCTCTCATCCCCTTTTCCTCCTGCCTTCAATCCTTCCCAGCATCAGGGTCTTTTCCAATGAATCAGCTCTTCACATCAGGTGGCCAAATTATTGGAGTTCCAGTTTCAGCCTCAGTTTTTCCAATGAATATTCAGGACTGATTTCCTTTTGGAGGGACTGGTTGGATCTCCTTGCTGTCCAATGGACGCTCAAGAGTCTTCTCCAACAACACAGTGTCAATTCTTTGGCGCTCAGCTATGTTTATACTCCAACTCACACATCCATGCACAACTACTAGAATAACCATAGCTTTGACTAGATGGATCTTTGTCAGCTAAGTGGTGTCTCTGCTTTTTAATATGCTGTCTCGGTTGGTCATAACTTTTCTTCCAAGGACCAAGCATCTTTTAATTTCATGGATGCAGTCACCATCTGCAGTGATTTTGGAACCCAAGAAAATAAAGTCTGCCACTGTTTCCACTGTGCTCCCATCTATTTCACATGAAGTGATGGGACCAGATGCCATGATCTTAGTTTTCTGAAGACAGAGCTTTAAACTAACTGTTTTACTCTCCTCTTTCACTTTTATCAAGAGGCTCTTTAGTTNGCCACTGTTTCCACTGTGCTCCCATCTATTTCACATGAAGTGATGGGACCAGATGCCATGATCTTAGTTTTCTGAAGACAGAGCTTTAAACTAACTGTTTTACTCTCCTCTTTCACTTTTATCAAGAGGCTCTTTAGTTCCTCTTTAGTTTCTGAAATAAGGGTGGTGTCATCTGCATATCTGAGGTTATTGATATTTCTCACAGCAATCTTGATTCAAGCTTGTGCTTCATCCAGCCCAGTTTCTCATGATGTACTCTGCATGTAAGTTAAATAGCAGGGTGACAATATACAGCCTTGATGTATTCCTTTTCCTATTTGGAACCAGTCTGTTGTTCCATGTCCAGCTCTTACTGTTGCTTCCTGACCTGCATACAGGTTTCTCAAGAGGCAGGTCAGGTGGTCTGGTATTCCCATCTGTTTCAGA
>SJYV01037665.1:5493-68750 GCA_006410875.1 Neotragus pygmaeus | reverse complement strand
CCTATAATGAAAAGTACATCTTTTTTGGTTGTTAGTTCTAGAAGGTTTTGTAGGTCTTCATAGAACTGTTCAACTTCAGCTTCTTCAGCATTACTGGTTGGGGCATAGACTTGGATTACTGTGATATTGAATGGTTTGTCTTGAAAATGAACAGAGGTCATTTTGTCATTTTTGAGATTGCACCCAATACTGCATTTCAGACTCTTGTTGACTATGGACATGTCTTCTAAGGGATTCTTCCCCACAGTAGTAAATATAATGGTCATCTGAGTTAAATTCACCCATTCCAGTCCATTTTATTTCGCTGATTCCTAAAATGTCGATGTTCACTCATCATCTCCTGTTTGACCACTTCCAAGTTGCCCTGATTCGTGGACCTAACATTCCAGGTTCCTATGCAATATTGCTCTTTACAGCATTGGACCTTGCTTCTATCACCAGTCACATCCACAACTGGGTGTTGTTTTTGCTTTGGTTCTGTCTCTTCATTCTTTTGGAGTTATTTCTCCACTGATCTCCAGTAGCATACTGGGCACCTACCAATCAACCTGCAGAGTTCATCTTTCAGTGTCCTATCTTTTTGACTTTTCATACTGTTCATGGGGTTCTCAAAACAAGAATACTGAAGTGGTTTGCCATTCCCTTTCTTCAGTGGACCACATTTTGTCAGAACTCTCTATCATGACCCATCCATCTTGGGTGGCCCTAAATGACATGGCTCATAGTTTCATTGAGTTAGACAAGGCTGTTGGAAGAGGGTGTTTGCTATGACCAGTGCATACTCTTGGCAAAACTGTTAGCCTTTGCCCTGCTTCATTCTGTACTCCAAGGCCAAATTTGCCTGTTACTCCAGGTATCTCTTCACTTCCTATACTTGCATTCCAATCCCCTGTGATCAGAGTGATTAGTTTTCTGTGACTGTGGTTTTCATTCTGTCTGCCCTCTGGTGGAGAAGGATAAGAGGCTTATGGAAGCTTCCTAATGGAAGACACTGACTGAGAGGGAAACTAGGTCTTGTTCTTATGGGCAGGGCCATGCTCAGTAAATCTTAATTCAATTTTCAGTTGATGGGTGGGGCTGTGTTTCCTCCCTGTTATTTGACCTGAGGCCAAACTGTGGTGGAGGTAATGAAGATAATGGTGACCTCCTTCAAAAGGCCCCATACATGCACTGCCACATTCAGTGCCTCCCAACCCTGCAGCACTTCGTGGTAAATAGAAGGGGGGGAAAGAGGAAGCAGTGACAAATTTTTTTTCTTGGGCTCCAAAATCACTCTAGATGGTGACTGCAGCCATGAAATTAAAAGATGTTTGCTCCATGGAAGGAAAAATCTAGACAACATATTAAAAAGCAGAGAATCACTTTCCTGAAAAGGTCTGTATCATCAAAGTTATGGATTTTCTAGTAGGCATTTATCTATTTGAGAGTTCTACCATAAAAAAGGCTGAGCGCCGAAGAACTGATGCTTTTGAATTGTGGTGCTGGAGAAGACTCTTGAGAGTCTCCTGGAGATCAAAGTAGTCAATCCTAAAGGAAACCAACCCTGAATATTCATTGGTTGCTGATGCTAAATATCCAATACTCTGGCCACCTGATGTGAAGAACCGACTTACTGGAAAAGACCCTGACGCTGTGAAAGAGTGAAGACACAAGCAGAAGGGGTCAGCAGAGGATGAGGTGGTTGGATAGCATCACTTACTCAATGGACATGAATCTGAGCAAACTCTGAGAGATGGTGGAGCACAGAGGCATCTGGTGTGCTGTAACCCAAGGGGTTGCAAAGTGTTGGACACAATTTAGGGACTGAAAAACAACACATATTGTGTATAATTGTATTCAAGGCTGCAATTAATTGTTTAGCAGCTAATTAAATGCCACTTATGTTTAATATGTTTTAATATTTGTATCATTCCTGAATACATCATTTATATATTTTTATAGTTTTACCTTTGATTTCATTTCTTGGCCAGATGAAATGTAATCTTAAGTAAATTTTCTATGAAAGATATTTGAGTGGTGGTATATTTTCTTAGTCCTTACATATTCAACAGTTTCTTTTGACTTTTTATATCATAAAATTCCATATATATTCATCATATCATGTAATGACATAGGTTTTAATAACTGATTTTCATTATTGATCATGTTTTCTTAAATCTTTTATAACTGCTCTTCATGCACCCTTCGACCACCAACTCTTCAGAGTGGTGACTAGGATCAGAAACAGAAATGATAGATATTGTTTAAGAACTTATGTTCCAGAGACAGTTCTAAAGACTTTGCATGTATAACATTCAATAGGAACCACTACCCTATGGACCAAAAGTACTATTATTATTCCTCTTTTACAGGTGAGGAAATTGGCATGGAGGTTTCATTCACCTTCTTCAGGTTGCAAAGGTAGTATAAGTCAGGGTTCCATTTGTAATAAAGTCTAATTTCTGAACTCTCACACTGACCATCAGTCTACATTGGTATAGTCATATATGATATACAAATTTTGGTAAATATTTCAAACTTATCCCCAGAGGAACGTTTAAGGATTTTCCTGTTAAGATATTAGCAAAATAAAGCCCTTTAACAAACCTGAGATACCAAGGTCTACAGACTCTAGACCGTGATATACAAAAAAAGCATTCCCGATGAAATTTGAAGTTTAATTTTCTAGTTACATCAATCTAGGCAAACTCTCTGTGCTGCAGATTTTTCACTTTTTAATAATTACTAAGGTTCACATCCAAGCCAAGAAAAATCAGCAAAAAGGACTGAGCCTCCAAATTCAAGTATTTCACTTTGTCATAGTTCTTAGTTCTCCCAGACAGACCAGAGATGGTTTTCTTTTAAATGCTGAATTCAAAGAAGAAACATAGAGGAATGAAAGAGAAGACAGCAGCCAGCACCAGTCCACTGGATTAGCATCCAAAGCAAGACTTCTGAAGACAAAAACTGAATTTAGCTGAACTTTGTAGCAGTGATGGCAGTGATGTTAGTCAATGGAAATGGTGGTGGTTTCTGTCAGTCAGCAGATCCAGGAAGTCTGGAGCTACAGAGATTGTTGACTCTTTTTTGCTATCATTAACGAATACTATTTGCATGTATGACAAATTCACTGTGCTCTGTAAAAAATTTGCTTTAGTTAATGGTATCATTTTTTTAACCTTAATTATTTATAATCCCAGGGAAAGTAACAACTGTTTTACATTAGAAATTTCTCAGAAGCAAAGCCTGTAGCTAATTAAACTTTGGGTATGTCCAGCATTTTACATTATCTAGCATATTGTATTAATAATTTTCATGCAAATTTTTGGTGAAGCAGAAGGGCAAAGAGCAGTTTCTCCAAGTTTCAGAGAAAATGAATTGAATAGGATTAGAGATTTCAAGTACAAAGATATGTTTCAAGAAACTTTGCTATAAATAGGAAAATACAAACAGGTGGTAGTTGATAGGTAAAGTGGAATCAAAGGAAATAAATATTTTCTTTTCTTACAGATAGAGTAACAGGATTTTTTATACTGTTGGTACTGATGGAAATAACCTCCAAAATTTTGTGCTGTATGAAGATGGGGGGCCTTCCTGGAGTTACATCTTTCAGAAAGTTGTGGGAATGGGAGAATATATAGCATTTTACATAGATGAATACATGGTTTCTTTTTTTATTATTCTGTGATAGTAAATGGAAAGTTAAAACATGTCAGGAGAGATGCTAGAGAGCCTGTGAAAGTTATCTGCTGGTTGCTTCAGTATTCTTAGTCCAGTAGAGAGCAACGCAATCAATTTAGACTGAATATGGAAAACTCAGCAGTGGCCACAGGATTGGAAAAGGTCAGTTTTCATTCCAATTCCAAAGAAAGGNAAGGCCTATTGTTATTTTGCTGTTGTTCTCTTTGTTTATGCATTCTCCTGGTTCTTTTATTCTTGATTACTCAAAAGATTATCTTTTGTGTGTTGTTGGTTTTTTTTTTTTCTCTTCACCTTACTGACTTTTATTTGGCTTGTGTGTTGTACTTAGTCGCTCAGTAATATCCCTGTCTTTGGACCACATGGACTGAAGCTTGCCCGGCTTCCCAGTATGGGATTTACCAGACAAGAATAATTGGAGTGGGTTTTGACTTTCTTCTCCATTTTTGGCTTTTTAGCTCTATAATGTTTATGTTTCCCTAGTCATCAATATGTTTTTTATCACTTTCAAATACTGTATTCTCTCACCTGTAGCTTTATCTAGTTCTTTTTCTAACTTTATATGTTGGATGTTTAATTCAATTATTTTCAGTTTTTCTTATCATTATTTTGAGAACTAAGGATATTTTTCCCCTGAGAATTGGATGGTGTCTCATCAATAGATTCTGATATGTAGTGTCCAAAATATTAGTATGCTGTAGTTTTTAAACACTAAATAATAAAGTAAGTCATTTTGAACGTTTCAGATAAAATAGTTTTGACTACTTTATCTACTTATATTACTATTTTTATNGATGGTGTCTCATCAATAGATTCTGATATGTAGTGTCCAAAATATTAGTATGCTGTAGTTTTTAAACACTAAATAATAAAGTAAGTCATTTTGAACGTTTCAGATAAAATAGTTTTGACTACTTTATCTACTTATATTACTATTTTTATTTTTAATATACTCTGATCAGAAAATGTGGTCTCTACTAGTGCTAATTTTAAAATTATTGGGTTTTTAATATTCTTACATGGTAAAACTTGTGACCTTTCTAAGCAATTTGGGTGAAAAAAACTTTATGCTATTGTTTTCAAGGTAAAATTAATGTATATATTATGTAGACCTATCTTTTTATGCAATTCTTCTAAACTGTTATTTAATTTTGATACAGTTGACCTCATATGAATTTTTTAAAGGCTGAATTAATTATATAAGAAAATTAATAACATTTTGACATTTTTAATAACTACAGAGCTTTCAAGTTATTAGCCATGTATATCAGCCAACTGTCACTTTGAAACATAATAAGTACAACAATTGACAATCACTATTAACGATGTCAAACACAATCTTTTAAAAGAAGATGCGGTACAAATCTTTAGTATTATTTTTAAGGTTATTCAAATTTAGAGATAAACAGTTGTGGCCAAACCAAAATATAATTGGAAATACTCTCATATGAAGTAAGTTATAGTTTTCTTTATTTCTAATATTTGCAGATAACCCCGTTATTTGAAATAAGCAAAATAATAATAATATGAAATTCCCTAAAATGTGCTTTAATCTTAGATATTTTAGTTGACAATTTAGATAAAATTAACATAAAATATTATTTATAATTCATCTCATTGAGAAATGTCTTTAATTTTATCCTCTAATTTGTGCTTTCAGATATAAAGCACCTTAAGTGGCATGAATTATCCCATTGTTTTANGAAATTCCCTAAAATGTGCTTTAATCTTAGATATTTTAGTTGACAATTTAGATAAAATTAACATAAAATATTATTTATAATTCATCTCATTGAGAAATGTCTTTAATTTTATCCTCTAATTTGTGCTTTCAGATATAAAGCACCTTAAGTGGCATGAATTATCCCATTGTTTTATGAAAAATTTTCCCAATGAGCTGCTTTATAGACAGAAATTCTAGACAGTGTTTATATTTCATAATTTGCATTATAATAGATTTTTTTGCAAAACAGTGCACAAACTGGCAGCTCTTTAATGTGTACAGAGAACTGTATTCTATTAAGCTATGACATGATTTTTTCTATGAAGAGTAATTATTTTCTTGGACACCTGGAGACTGTGTTAGAATTGAAATACCAACAACAGAATAGGTGATTGTATTGATAGATAAGATTGGGCCTCATTTATTCTTCTAAGCACATCAATATGGACAATTTTCAACAGAGAGACCGTCTTTGCTCACTGTTTTCATGAAACTAAAAAGTAATTTATTAACATTTTGTTAACATCACTTTAACTTTATATATTGNGGTTTATTGTTTTTTCATTATTTGATAACATGCTGAAAGATAAGTCACCATGATGTTCTTTGCTAAAGTTTTCATTGTCTTTGCTCACTGTTTTCATGAAACTAAAAAGTAATTTATTAACATTTTGTTAACATCACTTTAACTTTATATATTGAAAAGCAGAGACATTATTTTGTCAACAAAGGTCCGTCTAGTCAAGGCTATGGTTTTTCCAGTGGTCATGTATGGATGTGAGAGTTGAACTATAAAGAAAGCTGAGCACCAAAGAATTGATGCTTTCAAACTGTGGTGTTGGAGAAGACTCTTGAGAGTCCCTTGGACTGCAAGGAGATCCAACCAGTCCATCCTGAAGGAGATCAGTCCTGAGTATTCATTGGAAGGAATGATGCTGAAGCTGAAACTCCAATACTTTGGCCACCTGATGTGAAGAGCTGACTCATTTGAAAAGACCCTGATGCCGGGAAAGATTGAGGGCAGGGACAAGGGGACAACAAAGGTTGAGATGATTGGATGGCATCACCGACTTGATGGATATGAGTCTGAGTGAACTCCGGGAGTTGGTGATGGACAGGGAGGCCTGGCATGCTGCAGTTCATGGGGTCGCAAAGAGTTGGACACGACTGAGCAACTGAACTGAACTGAACTATAGGTGTACCATATATTATTTCAATTAATCATCACCATAAACTGAGGCAGCTTGTGCAATCTTGCCTGTGTATTTTCTGTGGACTGACAATGCAGGTCCTTGTGTTTTCAACTGTAGGCAGAAAGGGTACAGTGAATTAGTATCTCAAAGTGTTAATTATAGGTTTCAAAGAGGTTGTGTGGAGTTGGTGGTGCAGTGAAATATGAGGCAGGCAAGGAAAGGCACAGCATATTTCTAACCTTTGTGTTCCTGAACCTGTTTGCCTATATGCTTTAACCTGTACACATGTGCAACTAAATGTTTAATGGAGGCTAGGCACAGATAATAGAAGCTTATGTCCTCAGGCTAGATTCTGTTGTTTGGTGTTACATAGTGCCAAAAGACATGTGATTCATGTGTTTCAGAGACTGGACAAGTTGAAGAGGTATTAGTATCCTTGATGTTTGACACGAAGCACTCTGTGAACTATCAGAAGAGAAATTTGGAAATAAATCATGTCATGGCAAAGCAGCAACAGTTTTGATAAGCATCAAGTAGGCAAGGTTTTTACAAGAGAGATCTTCCTTATGTGAGTTGGAGTGAAGCAATCTAGAAAATCTGTGTCAAGACCAACATTTTTAATAATAAAAAATTCCTCCATAGAACCAGAGCTTGCTGAGATGGTATCCTGATTTGTATTTGGGAAGACAAGAAGAAAATATAGTAACTATTTCTTAAGAGATTTTGCTGTGGGAAGCTGAAGTTTCATAAAAAGTGAGATGGGTACTCTTTCTCTCATGTGGTTTTGTGATGTTAGACAATCCTTTGTTGATAAATAAGGACTTAAAAGAAATGTTTTTTAAAGCAAACTACAAAAGCATTGTTACTTTTTATCTTAAAATATTCCAGAAAGTTTAGTCTCAGATTTAGCCAGTTTAGATTTGGGAATAAGATATATGTACACTCTGAGAATTCTCATATGACTTGATGGACAGTGAATCATGTTCAGAGAAAAGTCTATATTAGAAATGGGTTGATGTATATCACATTAAGTTCTTATTGTTGATTATTGTATAGTGAATAATTCTAATTCAATTCAAATGCAAGGTTTAAGATACCACTTGATTTTTAGTTAAGATAAAAATTTGCTGGGAAGTAGGAGCTGGGGAACAGAGTGAGGGTGTGGCACATAACTGAACTCTGTCTGGGTTATACTTGCTCTATACATTTGGAGAAGGCGATGGCACCCCACTCCAATACTCTTGCCTGGAAAACCCCATGGACAGAGGAGCCTGGTGGGCTGCAGTCAATGGGGTCGCGAAGAGTCGGGCACGACTGAGCGACTTCACTTTCACTTTTCATTTCCATACATTGGAGAAGGAAATGGCAACCCACTCCAGTGTTCTTGCTTGGAAAATTCCAGGGATGGAGGAGCCTGATGGGCTGCCGTCTATGGGGTCGCACAGAGTCGGACACGACTGAAGCAACTTAGCAGCAGCATACATTACATTATCTCTATGAAGTTCTGCAGAAAAACATTATTTTAGAGACAAATGCTGTAAGAAAGAGCTTTTTTGGAAAAATGGGTATTTCCCCTTCTGGGCAATAGGAACAATTATAAAGCACAAATCTAAACTAGTGACCTATATCTAACACTACAGATATATTTTGTTCTACTACACATTGTTTTAAATAGTAAAAATAACTAATATCTATTAAATTATTATATCAGATACTCTATTATCTCACTGAAATCTTTAAAAAACCTCTGTGAAGCTGATATTACTGTTCTTCTATATGAGGTGTAGAGAGAATGATTGTCCTGCCCACGGAAGAACAATAGTAAATGATGAAGTCAAGGCATGAGCTCCAGCAGTCTGGTCCCAGAACTAATTTTTTACTTTAAACTGCTAATTATAGGTTGATTTCCAGGCTCCAAATTTGGGAGATTTCACATAAAGTCTGAAATTAAAAGTCTAAAAAATTGGGCAATCTGGTGACTAGAGTGCGTTTCTTCATGGAACCAGTAAATGTGAGAGGAGCGCCAAGTGGCGCTTTAGACCCATTTTGGCAGCGCTTACAACTGCTTACGCTCCCAGGGATTGAGATTCTAAATAGTAAAATTGATCATGTTCTCCTATTTGTTTTGGTCACCAGGATATTCAGAATGATGTTTGTGACTAGTAATTTTGCCCCCTCTGGAACTGAATTTTAATCTTCATAGTTCACTAAATTTTTGTGTGCATTTATTTTTAGACATGTCAAATCTTCATAGGATGTTTTGACTGCTGTGCTGATTCTATTCTGTAATTGTATAATGGCCTTGGGATTTAAACAGACATAAATTTTGTCATAAATAATTTAAATAGATTGGCATTGAAGAGTATTAGAGCTTCTATAGTTCCACCATACTATCCTTAAGTATATGAAGTTTATGTAACTAAAAAATTATATGGATGGTATAGCACCAGTGCTACATATGAGATCATAAATAAAGTGGTACAGTTGCTTTTAGGAAAGACTTGTAGTAAAATAATATTTTTCTAATGGTAAAATGGTGCAAAATATGCTTTATGAGACCCCCAATTCTTCTGAAATTGTGTCTCAACAACAGTTACCTAATCATTCAGGGCACTCTTAGCAATCAAATTGTCACTAAATGTGTATATGTTTGTGTGTACTTATTAACAAGAATGAAGTCAACATGTGTTAAGAGAATAAAAATTCTGCAAGAATCACTGTACTAGATATAGAAAACCTAGTAACCAAAAGCTGTGTCCAATTCAGCTTAAAAATGCATCAAAGAATGCAAAAGTGCTTGTAACACATGGAAAACATGTCCCCCCCTGCCGAGGGGACAGCAAAATGGATGAGTGGAATTTTTCTGGGAAGATCTCTGGGATCAATGTGAAAGAATATCCAAACTTGGCTTCATCTACACCTGTATCCCTATTTCACTTTTTTATTTATTGCTGAGCTAATGTAATTTCTAATAGTTGAGCAATTAAAAACTGTCAATCTGTTTTTCTTGATAGGGTGTCAACATTTATTCATCAATCAACTTCCTGTTTTTCTTTCCAACTTAAGGTCTATGGGACATTTTATGTGGCAATTTTATTTCCATCCAGAAACATTTTTTTTCTTAACATATAATACTTCATCATTTTTGTGAGCTTTCATTGGCCAGAAATTTTTGCTTATAAGTAACAAAACTTGATTTTGGCTAACTAGAGCCAAAAAAGAATTTATTGAAAGTATGCAAGGCAATGTAGGGTCTCAGAAGTGAAGAGAAGTGAAGTGAAGTTGCTCAGTCGTGTCCGACTCTTTGCAGCCCCATGGACTGTAGCCCACCAGGCTCCTCCATCCATGGGATTCTCCAGGCAGGAATCCTGGAGTGGGTTGCCATTAAAGGAAACCCAATAGTTAGTTCTCAGAAAGAATAGGAACCAAGGAAAATCCAGGGATGTGAGCAGGAACAAAAGAACAGTTAATGGGATGTTTGCATATGAGTTCTATCACCTTCAGTTCTTTTCATGCCAAAAGAATTTGGCAAATTCTGTTCAAAATTCACATACCCAAGTGCAAGAACTGAAGCAGGCCAAATTGAATCACAAGCTCACATCATGGCCACAAGGGATCAATAGTTTAATTCAAGGTCCAAGTGTCTGTATTGGAGGGGGTAGTGTTCCAAAGAATTTGAAGTCTCATTGACAGACAAGGGGAATTAATGCTGTACTAGAAAATCCATAGATAACATTTCTGTTGTAGTCTTAAATTTACCCATTTTAGTTCCATTTATATGTATATAGCTCTTAGCCAAAGAATTTATTGTGTATGTGCATTTGACATGCAGACCCAAATGTATTTAGTGCCAGTAATTTCAACTCATTTTTCTTCCAAAAAACATTTTTAAATCGGTTAGAGCTTTTTCCAGAACCATTTCTCTTCCTAATTAAAGAATCCTGTTGAGAGCAACTGTCTTCACAGAAGAGAGTAACAATTAGGGATTTTATTCTATTTGAAATTTAAGATGTGGGCATATGTAGGCTATGCTTTCTCACCAATTATATCACAGATTGGTTCACAGGAATCATATTTAACTTCTTAAAAAGAGAATGCCAGACTATGTTTAAATTGCATTAAGTTTTCTTGAGGTTCATTAACTTTAAATACATTAGAATGGTTGCAGTTTGTTAATAAAACAAAAATACTTTAACTGTAAGGAAAGGAAATAATGCTCTTTCACACTTAAATACTCTTTATATTTAAAACAGGGTATTTAAATAAATTAAGCTAAGTATGTCATGATGTTATTTGTCAGAAACACCCTATTTTAGAAGTCAGTGGACACACACACTATTTTGAAATGACTTTATCCCACCAAGATATTAAAATATATAGTTTCAGGAAAGTAATGAATTTTTTATTCAATGACCCTTTTAAAACATATGGTTGAATGTTGATTTAATATTGATTTAATTAAACTAAGATAGACACAGGTGTTCAGGTAACAATTTTAACTCCTCCAAATGCATCAGTGTGCCAAGTTTCTCTCTGATATCATTGGTATCTCAACATGTTTATAAAAAAAGAAGCAGAAGAAGTGTGACACAGAGATGAAAATTAGGCTTCTTTTCCAAGGGCATCTCCTCAGCAAGGCATAATCACCACATTGAGAAGTTTTTAATGGCAAATAATCAGGAAGCACTGTTAGGATCAGAATTTGTATTAGCGGAGAATTAACGTCAGAGTAAGATGTGGGCTACTTAAAGTAAATAGTAAATGTCTAGAAACTTAAGACATTGTGTTTCAAGAAAACAAAGTATAGTTTTGCACTGGAGCATATAAATGTGTTCTGATTTAATAAAGGCACTGGATATAGTAACTCTTTCTTAAGCAAAAACAACATCAGAAAGCTGAAGCTGCTAAGAAATATTTCTATGAAGGCTAATACTAATGAAATGGGATATTCCTCTCAAGCTAATAGAAGCGACAGGATATCATTAGTGTTATTGGGTATTCATATGCAGTGTTATTTTCAAATTACTTTATAACTAGTTACTGATTATCCTTCAAGGGTAGTCTGCTGTTCTCCATTCATCAACTTGAACATAAAAAAATACTTTGGACTTGGTGGAACTGGCAATTTATGGAGCTATAATCATCCTGGCGGTAGCTGACCATTGCATGTAAGGAAAATATGGCCTGCTTGCTTGAAACCATTATCACTATTTTTCTTCTCCAAAGCAATGGAATTACAGCTAGAATAAATGCCAAGCTAATGTCAGACTGTGAGCATACATACTCTGTATATCAGCCAGCTAGCTGTCATCAACAGTTTTGCCAATGATAGGATGACATTACATTTAAGACTTAAACAAAGGGAACATATATATATAGAAACTGTTCCAACATTTATAGCAGAATTTCCTTCAAATATATTAGACGGGAAGTTGCTTTTCATACGCTTCAGAATTCTACTTTTGCCTTTTAGCTTCAGTGAGATTTTTCCACTGTAGAAATTCTCTAAAATTTAGGAGTCAGACCAGATGGCTTTGAGAGCCCTTCTGGTCCTAACCATGATGCAGGTATCTTATAGAACTTGGTGCATTTGTTTTCTTTGTGTAGGAGATTAGTATCCTACCGTGATCTTCAAGGCTCTGTACAATCTGTCGCCACCCATTTCCTCCCCAGCCTCAGCGCCTATCTCTCTACCCATTCTTTTTTTTTTTTTTAATTAATTTATTTATTTATTTTTAAATTTAACTTTACAATACTCTATTGGGNAATGAGTCAACTCTTCGCATGAGGTACCCAAAGTACTGGAGTTTCAGCTTCAGCATCATTCCCTCCAAAGAAATACCAGGGCTGATCTCCTTCAGAATGGACTGGTTGGATCTCCTTGCAGTCCAAGGGACTCTCAAGAGTCTTCTCCAACACCACAGTTCAAAAGCATCAATTCTTCGGTGCTCAGCCTTCTTCACAGTCCAACTCTCACATCCATACATGACCACTGGAAAAGCCATAGCCTTGACTAGATGGACCTTAGTCGGCAAAGTAATGTCTCTGCTTTTGAATATGCTCTCTAGGTTGGTCATAACTTTACTTCCAATGAGTAAGCGTCTTTTCATTTCATGGCTGCAGTCACCATCTGCAGTGATTTTGGAGCCTCCCAAAATAAAGTCTGACACTGTTCCCACTGTTTCTCCATCTATTTCCCATGGAGTGATGGGACCAGATGCCATGATCTTCATTGTCTGAATGTTGAGCTTTAAGCCAACTTTTTCACTCTAACTACAGTTCTGAAATTTTTTCTGCAGGTATTAAAAATTCCCAAGGCACATTAACTTTGCATGTGTACACACATATGTGATGTGATTCTGTAACTTCAGTGGGACCTCTCACAGGTGGTCACTTTCTGAAAGGCCATGACTATTCATCAAAAAGACCATTCATTATCACTGTTTCCTTAAATATTCTAGAGTCATTCTACAGTAGCATATCATTTTCTACAACTTTTTCATGTTGTGTATTTAAATATTAGCTCCTCTAGATTGGAACCCTTTTCAAGAGCAATGGTTATTTTTATTCAACTCTCCCTGTAACACCAAAAAACAAGCATAAGGTCGATACCGATTTCAATAAAAACGTATTGGTGAACTCAAAATATTTCTCCATAACAGTTATGTATAATATTTAAACATTACTAAATTGGCAATATAGTTAAGTATGTTTATACTGTCTAATTTATAATGACCCTACTTAGTTATTCAAGTGCATGTGGTATGCCTATTTTATACTTGAATTCATTCATTTAGCATATCGAGTTCTACAAGTCTAGCAAATGTGCCAGAGACTGAGGGTGCATTAATGAATACAAGGAACAAGATCCTGCCCTTTTATATTTTACAGTGTAATGGGAAATACAGATGGCAAATAAGTAACAAATGTATACAGATAATGTTCTTAATTCAATGAGGAACACATGATTGAGAAAGAATATCAAGGCGAATCCACATAGATGAAGTGAGTAGGGCCTCCATGAGTAAGGGACATTTAAACTGGATTGGGGGCAGGAGGAGAAGGGGATGACAGAGGATGAGATGCTGGATGGCAATACCGACTCGATGGACATGAGGTTGGGTAAACTCCGGGAGCTGGTGACGGACAGGGAGGCCTGGCATGCTGCAATTCATGGGGTCGAAAGGGTCGAACACGACTGAGCAACTGAACTGAACTGAACTGAACCTGGATCTGAAGGACTAACACAGAATTGCTATATGAAGATCAGGAGAGCGACCATCCCCAGGAGAGCCAACAGCATGAGCAAGACAGAGCATGGTGCCTACCGGAATTTCAGAGATGGCCGCTGCAGCTGAGACTCAGTGGCTTGAACTGAAGGTGGAAGGATGGGCAATGCACAGGATTAAGCTGAGATCTGTAGGCAACACCAGGTTTTTACTTAAAAGATTTTGTGTAATGAGGGTGTCATTAATATTTAACAGAAGAATCTGCAGAAGCAAGTGGAAGAGGGCAAGAGAGCAAACAGAATAAGGGGCACGCTCTAGGAGTTCCTAGGATAGAAGGGGATGACTTGGGCAGAGTCGTAGCAGTGGTGACAAAGAGAGGAGAAGACAACATATTTGGATTGATTTGGAGAAGACTTAAGGGATAGTATGGGAGGATTACGGAGAAGGCAATGGCACCCCACTCCAGTACTCTTGCCTGGAAGATCCCATGGATGGAAGGCCTGGAAGGCTGCAGGCCATGGGGTCCCGAAGAGTCGGACACGACTGAGCAGTTTCACTTTCACTTTTCACTTTCATGCATTGGAGAAGGAAATGGCAACCCATTCCAGTGTTCTTGCCTGGAGAATCCCAGGGACAGGGGAGCCTGGTGGGCTGCCGTCTATGGGGTCTCACAGAGTCGGACACGACTGAAGCTACTTAGCAGCAGCAGCAGCATGGGAGGATTAAAGGCAGGTAAAGAATCAACACTGACTAACATGCTTCTGATTTGCAACTTGTGGGTGTGTTAAAACTTTTTTTTTTTTTTTTTTTAATGGGCAAGACTAAGAGAGAAACGCAATTAGGAGGCTATAAGACAAGCAAACTTGAAACTTAAGTTTGAGTTATCTGTTTGATACCCAATAAAATGCAGGATAAACACACTATTATAAAAATCTGGGGCTCAGGGGAAATTTAGGAGGACAAAAGTACAATTCATTGAATTCATGGAATTCAGTGACACAGGTAGATAGTCTTTAAAACTCATGGAACTGGATGAAAACCTCTGGAGAAAAAGTTTAGAGAAGGAAGGAGGGGGTCTCCAGACTGAACCCTGCAGAACATCTGTGTATGAGCTCAGGCTGCCATAATAAATACTATAGTGATCTATACTATAGGTATACTATAGGTCATCCCAGGTGACCTTAAGATAATTTAGTTCTGGAATTTGGCAAGTCCAAGATCAAGCTGCCAGCAGATTTGGTTCTTGGTGAGTGCCTTCTCTCTGGCTTGCAGACATCTGCCTTTTCTTTGTGTTCTCAAACAGAGGAGAGAGTGAGAGCGTTGGTGTTCCTCCTCTATTTATAAGGGCATGAATTCCATCATGAGACCTTCACTCTCCTGACCTCATCTAAAGCTAATCACATCCCCAAAGCTCTCTCTCCTAATACCATTGCTCTGGGGATTAGGGTTCAACGTGTAAATTTTGAGGAGATGAAAACATTTAGTTGATAACAACTGGCGTTTAGAGTTTTGTTTGAAGAGGCAGCACTGTAGAAGCAGGCATATAGCCCAGACGGTATAGTGTCATTGGAGTCTTCCCCCCAAAAATATCTTTCTGTGGTTTTGTGGTGCACTTTGGATGAAACATCAAAAGGCTTATTGTTATGTATAAATCCCAGTGTTTTGAAAAAGAATGTGAACAACTCCAGGAAATGCTGCTGAAATGTAGCAAAATGGACTTAAATAATTTGGTGATGTCAGTAAGACTGGCTTCCCTGGAGTGAAGGTATTTGAAGCCAGACTGGTCTGAACTGGGTGATACTTACAGAGGAGGGAGCTAGTGAAGACAGTGGCTAGTGGAGACAAAGTGGCTGTCAGAGGCAAGAGAGCAACATAGTAACTGGGAAAGAACATGGACAGAGAAAAGATAAATATAAACAGGGACGAGCTCTTGCACATTTCCACATGGAAGTGGGGTGTATGCAGAGCAACATCAGTGTGCAAAATCTGGGCTGAAGTGTGTCCCTAGATAAGAGTAGTTGCAGTGCCCTTGGTGGCGGGAGTGGGACTCAGAAAGAGAAGCTACAGTCGGGTGTTTGCCACCCACTCTATTTTTCTTGTTCCTATCCAGCAGCCAGCTGTGAGGAGCAAGTGATAGGAAATTCCTGCTGACATCCCATGTTTTCTCTCACTTTCTCTAGTTACCAGTCTGCTGTTTCTTTATTATTCCTTACTTATCCAACTCTGATAAGTCTCAGCTTTCAGTCACTTTCTTTTTTATTCTTTTTATCTTCCCAGAATATATACAACTTACTCTTATGAGGTTAATTGAAATCAGAAAAAGTTCAGTTCAGGGTTTACCAGAACAGTTTTGTGATGTAATGATGCATAAGTAATAAGCCTCTATTTAGATAGTTTTAATGGATAACCTCATTAATATTTTTACAACACACTTGAAGGAGAAAATGGTAGATTAGGCAGTGATTGATATTTATTTATTGAGCACTATGTTTCATATGCTGGTATAAGTGCTTTATGTGAAATGTATTTAAATTTCGCAATAACTCAGTCAGCTATTATTTTCATCCTCATTGTATAGATAAAGAGGTTAAGTGAACTAAGATCATGCATTTGCAAGTCTTGGAGCCAGGAGTTCATTCAAGTAATCTGACACAAATCCTAAGCTTTAACCCTCAAATTCTACTCCATGAGGAACCATTACATGGTATGGATGGTTCAGTTCAGTTCAGTCGCTCAGTCGTGTCTGACTCTCTGTGACCGGAGGTCCAAGCAAAGCTCAGAATCATGTGGTTCCTCAGAGATAGTGCTCTCTGAAAGGATCAGTTTGATCCAAGTGCCAAATGAAGGGAACCATGTCTCTGTCCAAAACTTATAAGCAGTAGTAATAGCAGCAGCTACAGCAGCTGCTCTTAATGAAATATCCTCTGAATGGTGCGTAAGTGTCAGGCACTGTCCCAACCACTTTACTCGTGGCATTTTCATTTCATCTTCCCAACAACGCTGTGCAGAGGGCTCATGCTGATCTTCATCTCACAGACGAGGGAAATGGGATTCACCGTGGCTGAGTAATCCACAACCTAGCCCCTAAGTGTAGGAGGACTCAATATTACTCTGCAGTTTAAGTTGTCAATCTCAAAATCTTGAATACTTTTACTTGTTCACAATTCTTACTGTGTATAGCCATTTCTCCATAGTCCATTTCTATTTTCTAACCCTTTTAATCTCAATTTGGGAGCTATTTGTAGGTGACATTTTGTTGATTTTTAATGAAAGCAAAATACAGAAAGCCCATACTTTGAGCATTCTCAGTGAAGCTTATTTCCATTCAAAATGTTTCCTTTTACTAAAATTTAATAGTCAACTATTTGGACTTTATGTTTGTTTGTTTTCTTCTTCCCTGCTACCTTTACTGGTAATTGTCCTGTGAAATATTTCTGTAGTAATTTTTAGCCATCACTTTACTTTTTATATCATTCTCAACACTGTATACATTTGAAATGTAAATTCAAACATAATGCATAATGCCAGAAGTGGAACTAGTAATCTTTTATATAGTGATATAAAACTGTTTTGAAACACATGTTCTAGAACCATATGCTTTGGAATGTGAATAACACAAAACAAAACTTTGGACAGAGAAATTTTCAGGTTCCATGTTTTATTCCTATAAAGAATAAGAATCTTTATTCTTTATAAGAATAAACTCATCATTTTTTTCACAAGCTATGACAAGTTTTATATTCGGCAGAAGAAAACAGCTTTAAAAAGCCTAAGAACAGGAATCATAACTTTTTTAAAAATTTTGAAAGCTATAGACATAGTAAAACTTTGCCTTTGATGAATAAGTGTAATGTTTCAAAACAGTTTTATTTACACATCAAGTACAATGATCTTTGTTATCACTCTTAAAGTTACATAGGTTTATCTTTGCTTTTCAAAAGCTGTTTTGGTCTGCAGAGGGTAGCCTAAAGAGCCAGATAATGTTATAAACAAGCAAGCCCAGAAATAGCTAGATGGCAAAGATAGAACATTCTACTTTTCTTTCTTTCTTTCTTTTTTTTTTTTTTTTGTCACTTTGGCCCTTACTCAGGGACATCACTCGCAGTAGGAAACAACCCTGTGGATGCAAGAGGTGTCCCCAAAGAGAATTAAAAAATACTACCCTCCCAAATCCAGTGCCACTCCTAAAGACAGCAAGAAAGAATTCAGACAATTCCCTGCAGTTGGTAGGAAATTTTTAGCTGGAGAGTGCAACCCACATTTCTGCCCAGCCATGTTTTGGGATAACCCCCCCCCCCCCGCCCCCCCCCCCCCCCGACCCCCCCCCCNTGGCCACCTCATGCGAAGAGTTGACTTACTGGAAAAGACTCTGATGGTGGGAGGGATTGGGGGCAGGAGGAGAAGGAACGACCGAGGATGAGATGGCTGGATGGCATCACAGACTTGATGGACGTGAGTCTGAGTGAACTCCGGGAGATGGTGATGGACAGGGAGGCCTCGCGTGCTGTGATTCATGGGGTCACAAAGAGTCGGACATGACTGAGTGACTGAACTGAACTGAACTGAGAATTGTGAGTGAGTTAAGTGCAAGATGCTGTGGAAGCAACAGCAGAACCATTACCCCAGCTCTCAGGACTCAGGAAAGTCTCCTGAGAAGATGTGGTGCCTGGGTGAAGTTTCAAAGGGTAAGATTTATCCAGAGGAGGGAAGGATGGCTTTCTAGGCAGAAGGATCTGTGGTACAGAAGCATGGAAGTAAGAAAACACTTGTCACAAAAGGAAGTACAGGATTCACTATGATAGGAGTATGTGGTTTCTTTTGAGGAGGTGGTAAAAAGTGAAATAAGAAAAGTAGTCTAAAACCACATAATGAAAAACCATGCATAAAGATACTTGATATGTTTCTAAGAAGAATAAGATCTTATTATTAAGGATAGAGTATGCTGCTGCTGCTGCTGCTGTTGCTTCAGTCATTTCTGACCCTGTNAAGTAGTCTAAAACCACATAATGAAAAACCATGCATAAAGATACTTGATATGTTTCTAAGAAGAATAAGATCTTATTATTAAGGATAGAGTATGCTGCTGCTGCTGCTGCTGTTGCTTCAGTCATTTCTGACCCTGTGCAACCCGATAGATGGCAGCCCACCAGGCTCCCCCGTCCCTGGGATTCTCCAGGCAAGAACACTGGAGTGGCTTGCCATTTCCTTCTCCAATGTCTGAGAGTGAAAAGTGAAAATGAACTCGCTCAGTTGTGTCCGACTCTTCGTGACCCCATGGACTGTAGCCTACCAGGCTGCTCCGTCCATGGGATTTTCCAGGCAAGCATACTGGAGTGGGTTGCCATTGCCTTCTCCAAGGATAGAGTATAGGAGTTAACATATACATGTTTGCATTTGAAACACATCATTCTGAAGTAGTGATTCTTAAACTTTAGCCTGCATCAAAACTCACTGGAGGGCTAAACAAGCATTAAACACAGAGGTTCTGATTCAGCAGGACTAGAATAAAGCCCAAGAAAATGCATTTCTAAAGTTTCCAGGTGATACTGATGCTCCTAGTTTCCAGGTCACATTGCAAGAAGCACTTCTCTCGAGAAAAGACTATATTAATATAAGGATTAGGAAAGAACTCAAGAAAGGCACTATTTTGGAGAAAGCTAGGAATAGGGGGAAAATTAGATGAGGCTTTGAACTAAGGTAATTAATGGAGTGGATAATGAAAGGAGGTAGTAGAATGAACTAAGCAGAATCCCAGAAGGAAAAAAAATTGACTGGCATTGTTATTTGAATACCAGAGTGAGGGAATACTCTATTGACCTCCAGAAATCTTGATTGAATGTTTTTTGGGAAAGGCCAACAGAAATAAATGCCGAGGGAAGAGATTGGATGGAGGCAGTTGGCAGGAGTAATGACAGAGGAGGAGATGAGAGGATGTCTGATTGGGCTATCCTGAATGTGAGACAACAAGGACCCATCAGTGCAAACGTTGGCAAAATCAGAGCTGAGTCTAAGTCAAGATTTAGCGCAAGTTTCCCTTTATCACCTCAGCCATATGCAAGGGGACAGGAAAAAAAGTAACACACACACACACACACACACACAAATGATAGTGAAAAGTGCTTCCAAGAGGGCCCTCCATAGAAAAGGCAGAACCTTAAATCTCTTCAGCGCTTTCTTCAGAAAATTCTATTCCATGCAACACTGACACAATTAGGTTTTTAATTTATGTAGAGTTCCTCTCTGGGTTTAAATTATTTGAGGAGGATACTTTGAATTTAGAAATATAGAGCAAAAATCTTTGGAATTTTACTGTTTTGTTAAATCCAGTGGTGTTAATGGTCATATCTGTAGGTCAAACAGGGATGTTTTTTGTCCCATCAGAAAATATCCACCTCACTTCACGAGAATTCTGCTTGCTTATTCATTCCTTATACAAATATTAAATAAATATGTTTTATCCTGAGTCTCTGTGTGGTGTGCCAAGATGTCCTCCATAGTTTTTCCATACCTCCAGTTAGTCAAGAGAGCCTTATTGTTAAAAATCATTGCCTCTGAAGTTATCCTGCCTAGATTTGAACACTTATTAGTTATGTAACCGTTGTCAAATCATTTAAAGTCTTGAAGATTATTTCATCATCTGAAAAATGATGAAAATATTAACAGTTAAATGAGCTGGGATGCTTTAAATGAGACAGTAGAGCTCCCAGTATGGCATCTAGCACAATAGGTGCTTAATAAATGTTGTTTATTATGCTACCCAACCGAGATCTTAGGGCAGACTTACCTGGTATGCATTCAAAAATAAATACAATTCCAGCAACACGAAATACTCAGACTTACTGTCTCTCTATGAAATTTACCCCTATAACCCCTATTTGTTGTGAATTTAGCACCTTATTTCTCTGAATCCTTCCTCATGTTGCTCTTCAGATTGATATACTGAACGATCCTTGAAGTCAGAGAGGATGCCGTAGTCTCTGGATTCATCAGATTCAGTGCTGTGCCTTATGCTTATTTTGTGTGCGATATATCGTTGTCCTTCTGATGGCCAGCTAGACTCTGGACTCTTTGAGAGCTGTGACTTTAACTTATTCAACATCTTGCTGTCTGTGTCCAGCCCCGTGCCTCAGTCATAACAGGTATTCAGTCATTCTCATTTTAAGGAATTAATTCTGTGGCTCAGAGAAAATTCATATTTGAGCCAGACTATGTTCAAAGTAAAAATGTAGCTATTTTCCTCTATTAAAAATCTTAAAGAAGTACTAAATAGAACTCTCTCCGACCTTCTTAAGAAAGACGATTTATGAAATTTGTTGTATGTTTCTTGCTTCTACTCTGCCTCGCAGGAAATTTACCCTGTAAAGTTGCCAAGGAAAGACTAACAGCTTACGTCTGGTAAAAGAGGAAAGGTGCCTCATTAATAAACTCAGATTCATTATTTGGATGCTTGCCTCAAGGAGCTGGTGTTCTGTGATGAAAGATTGTTTCCATTAAGCCTTATGTAAAAAAACTGAATGATTTTTTTAAGGAAATTTTGTTTTCTGACTTTTACTCATACCCAGTACCTATGTACCTACACTCTGAAATGTTACATAGAAATGAGCATTTTTGATTTTTACTTTAATGTATTCAAACTGTTTTTAACATTCAGTGCATATGTTATATAAAGTTTTAAGCCATTGACTTATTTATTGTACAATAATTAGGGTATCAGGTCTTTAATTTGAAGTATTGGCAGTATTTCATCAGAAGATAAATTTAATGTTTCAGTTCAGTTGAGTCGCTTAGTCGTGTCCGACTCTTATTTTCTATTAAATCATTTTGTATATTTTCCTTCTTTGAACTAGAAACCATGGGTATAGAGAAATGCATTGCCTCAAGATAAGATAATATAGAGTTGAGTGTCTTTTTTGAAGGAGGATATCTCTTTAGTGATGTATAATGGAAAAAATAAATGTATACTGTGCTTGAAGTTATAACACTCAGGATTTCAAAGGTTCTTTGGAGCATTTACCAGATGTGTGCTCTTGCACAAGTCATTCATTAATTTGTTCATTCAGGCATACTAAAAATACTTTGCATGCAGACACCATTGCCTTGAGCCGTGCTTTCAAAGTGATACATTTATACAACAATGAGAAATACTTCAATTACATCCTCTTGAGAGTTGCCTTTTTTAAGTATAAATTATATTAGCTGATTTATTCATTCAGTCATTCATCTACAAAGTACTTCTTGAGCTCCCACTGTATGGCAATCTGCTCTAGAGGCTGGTGAGTGGTGATGCTCCCTTGCTGAACTCCAGGCAACTCTGCTCTTTCACCGAACTCCTTTGGGCCTGGAGTGGTTACGACTTCCTGCCAGTCTCCATGCGACACCATTGCACTGGATCCATTAAGCCATCCATATCTCTGTAAAACACCCTCGGATTAGGCATCTTGCTTTTAAGTTTGCCTGTTGCTTTTGAGTGGCACCTTCACTGATTCAGACAGTCAATTGCATTTGGGTTGTTTTTCAAATAGCAAGTGGAGCCAGTGTGGCTGGGTGGCATGAGAGAGAGGGATGATAGCAAAAAACAAGATCAGTGGGACAGCCAAAGCCACACCATCAGAGGGCCTGCATGCCATAGTAGTAAGTTTGAATTTTATTCTAAGATTAATGGGAAACCATGGAGGGGTTTGGATCATGGGAGTAATCTGACCTAATCTTCATTTTAAATGGATAGTTCTGAGTGTGGAGAATATATGGGGAAAGAAGGACCCACGAATGGACAACAGTTAGGAAAATAATTCGTTAGCCCAAGGGAGGATATTGTTGACACAGTCCAAGGGATTAGGATGGCAGCAACATAGGTGGCGGGGCTTCCTCTGTGGCTCAGTGATTCCTTAGAATCTGCCTGCAATGCAGAAGACGCAGCTTCAATACCTTGTTTGGAGAGATTCCCTCCAGTATTCTTACCTGGAGAATTCCATGGAGAGAGGAGCCTGGCAGGCTACAGTCCATGGAATTGCAAAGAGTCAGACATGACTTAGAGATTTAACAACAACAGCAATGGAGGTAATAAGAAATAGTCTACTCCTAGACATAAGGATCCCATGGACAGAGGCCTGGTAGGCTGCAGTTCATGGGGTCGCTGAGAGTTGGACACAACTCAGTGACTTCACTTTCACTTTTCACTTTCATGCATTGGAGAAGGAAATGGCAACCCACTCCAGTGTTCTTGCCTGGACAATCCCAGGGATGGCAGAGCCTCGTGGGCTGCCATCTATGGGGTTGCACAGAGTCGGACACGACTGAAGCGACTTAGCAGCAGTAGCAGCCATAAAGAATATGAATATTCTATATTCCATATAGAATATTCTAAACATAGAATTGGCAGGATTTGCTGATGGATTTGGACCTGAGAAATTTGATAAATGGTGATGGACAGTACTTGGACAGAAACCTACTTTGAGGGAGGCATTGAAGTGAAAACCAAGTTTGATTTTGTAGTGTTAAGTGTTAGATGACTGTAATATACCCAAGTGGAAATTGGAGTAGGCAGTGTAAATCCATGAGAATAAAAGCCATGGTACTAAATAAACTAAGGGAAAGATAAAAAGTATTTCAAGAAAGATGGAGTGGTTAACTGTGTCAAATGTGGCTTAGAGATCAAGAAAAATGACGGTGGAACATTGACCATTGATTCAGCCAATTAGATGTCATTAGTAACCTTGATAAGAGGGGTAGCAATGATGTAGTAGGGGCAGAAGCCTGCACTGAGAGAAAATGGAACATAAGGGACATTTAGGGGGTTTTCCATAAAAGAGATGAGAAAAATGCTGAATTTTGATATTTTGAATATATGAATTGTGTAAACTTCTCTACATACATAAGATACCTCATCATATTTATGAAGACTTTGAAACAAATTTTATATTTAATCATTCAATAAATATGGTTGATGTTTTGCTATTTTATATTGATTTCACTTTACTAATATATTTTTCATAGATTGTTTTGTACATAAAAATGTACTCTATATTGAAATATGGTCATTTTCCTCTAAAGAATTTCTAAAATAATTACAAGTTAAAAATATGCATAAATCAAATTTTAACATACTCATAGCTGGTAACAATATTGTATTGCTTTAAGTATTTTCATATTTTATTAAATAACTAGAAGAATAATACTTGAATACTTGATATTAACTTTAAATGTAGCTATTAGGTTCTAAGATGTTCTGAATCTGATGACATGTGCAATGTTAGATTCAGTTGATTGTTTAAAACTTTATTTTCTTTCATTTTAGCATATTTAATACCCAGATCACCTTATCATCATCTCCTTAACCATAATTGGCTGATCCTACTCTTCAGGGATAAAAATAAGAATCCATCAGTTGCCCTGAGGAAAATATCAAGACCCCAAATACTCCTTTTTCCCATCTCCACACAGAAGCAGGATTTTCAACATCTGAACTTAATGATTTGCATGAAAAACTAAATTATGTGTCAAAGAGAAAAAATATATCAATTTTTCGATCATGAGAAGGGGATGCAGATAGGCAAGCAAGAGCATCAGTGTAGCACAAAGTGGATTTTATTTTAAACCTGCCCTCAAAAGGCTGCCCTCAAATCTCACTGTGCTCAGAGTAATGCTGATTGCTGATTGCTAATGCTGATTGCTTCATTCTACTTGCAGTTCAGCCTTCCCAAGATTTCTGATTCATGGATCAGCCTTGAATTACCAACCTTCTGTCTCAGGAGCAGGGTTTTCCCATATAAAAGAGATTGACTCTACATAGCTTGTGTCAAATACTGGCTAATAACCTCACTCAGGCGTTTGACACCTTGGAGAAGAAAGTGAAACTTTCATCACCTGGATTTTCTTTTAAGAAAATTGATTACATAGTTCATTGATCCTAGTTTATCTGGTTCTGTGCAGATGATAACGAGAGAAGGCGATGGCACCCCACTCCAGTACTCTTGCCTGGAAAATCCCATGGATGGAGGAGCCTGGTGGGCTGCAGTCCATGGGGTCGCTAAGAGTCAGACATGACTGAGTGACTTCACTTACACTTTCATGCATTGGAGAAGGAAATGGCAACCCACTCCAGTGTTCTTGCCTGGAGAATCCCAGGGATGGGGGAGCCTGGTGGGCTGCCGTCTATGGGGTCGCACAGAGTCGGGCACGACTGAAGCGATGCAGCAGCAGCACCAGCAGATAACAGTCCATATAAAAGAGGCTACGTCTTGTCTGGAAAATCCCATGGATGGAGGAGCCTGGTAGGCTGCAGTCCATGGGGTCGCTAAGAGTCGGACACGACTGAGCAACTTCACTTTCACTCTTCACTTTCATGCATTCAGTTTCAGTTCAGTTCAGTTCAGTCGCTCAGTCGTGTCCNAGGCATGATCTACTGTGTCTACCAATTTAAGATTAGAAATCAATCCTTGTGAAAGAATAGCTAATCTATCCAGATCTGTTTAAATTTTCATCTTCTATATGTAGTAATTGGAGAAGGAAATGGCCACCCACTCCAGTATTCTTGCCTGGAAAAATCACACGGATAGAGGAGCTTGGTGAGCTGTAGTCCTTGGGACTGCCAAGAGTCAGCCACGACTTAGCAGCTGAACATGTATAGTAATTGAGTGAACTGTACATAATTAGATTTTTTTGTAGTTTGAGCATTTTTCCATAGGTTCAATATGCTTGCAAATAATGTGTTAAATTGCGATTTCATTCATTTTTCTTTATTCAGTTCCACCCTCACTTCAGCTTCTTAGAGAATGAAACATCTGCTTTCTAACCTAGGGCCATTTTCTTTGCATACTTCAAAAATAATTAATGTTTGTTTGTTTTTTCTATTTACAGATTATACGGAAAAAATTCGATCTTTAGATAACAACAATTGGCATAGCTTTACCATGAGCAAAATTGTCTCAAGACAAAACAAAAGTGTAGTTGAGTGCCCTCATTTTGTAGCTAAAAAATATATTACACTGTGGGGCTGGGAAATTCTCCATGCTGTTCAGAAGCATTTTACAATCAACACCTCTCCCCTTTTCAGGATATCGAATCCCTAACAGGAGGGCTGACTGGTTCTAAGGGGGCTGATCCACCGGTAAGTTAGATTCTTCATTAAATTTAACTATTGACAAATTGAATTATGTACATACCAGATAATCAGGATTACTTGTATATAAGTAGTTGTACAGGTAACTTTTTGGAATAGGTTCTTTACAAACTTTATAGCTATGGCAATAACTAATATAAAAATGTGAACTTGCTTCGAGGTGTCATTTGGTCTTTTAAAAAGTTTTAATAATTCATAAAATCCATCCCTATATTGACTCTAAAAATAAGAATGAAAGCTTCATCAGAATGTATAAATACCTTACATCCTACTAATGCGCTACAACAAAAGTTAAAACACTTTGGAACTTGAGAGTTTATTGTTTCAAATAAGTGTATGATTTTGGTTGCAATATACTTTCTTGTTACTGAGGGGAAAAAAATTTTTTTTCAGGCCAATTTTTTCACAGTGTTGATTCTTGATATCAGTTTCTTTCCTACTTTATGCAGGAAGTGCATGAAAATTTTAGAAGATTATTATTTTTAGACAATAACAAGAGATTGATAATCTGCTATTGGAACACTGTAGTCTTTTCTGTGATGTCTGATCTCAGAAAACATTCAGTAAAGTAACATTCCTGTGATTTCACGCTTCAGGCACAAACATAAGTTCATGGCACTATCTCAAGTGATAAAATTCAGTGTATTTCAACAGATAGACAGTGTATAATTTTTTTTTTTAATCACTGCTTCCTTTTCTCTTAGCTCTGTGAGGTTTAATGTGAAACAGAATACTGTGTTATCAATTTTTAGCTATACTTCATCTAGGCATCTACCTGAAGTCCATAATTAAATTTAGAAATCACTGAATGAAGTGTTAAAGAAAACTAACTGTGGCTTTTTCTCTCCTGCCTTACTGTCATGTATCTCATGATGCTGTGTAATCTTTATCAAATTCCTCCTAAATTAGGCCACACAACGTATTTTAGTCCATTCCTGTCCTTTTCGTTTCATTGTCTGAATTTATACAGAAAGAAAAATGTATTTTCTTCAGATAGCTGCTTATATTTAGTCCCTAAACCTATTATACTGAAGCATAAGAAAAGATGAAATGTAAGTCAGCCCAGCAAGTATGTTTTGACAGGATTTTTTGGCCAGTCCTATGTGCAAGTAGTATAGGTCACTGCTTATGTGATGTAATTTCACCCTGCTGTTTTGCATTATGTTTGTGCACAGCATTCCCCTTTTATTAGAAGGATAAGTCCATTCCCTTTAAAATACCTCCCCTCACTGTTCACTGATTCCTGAAAGAATTCTGCAATTAGAGATAAGTTGGTTTTAAGAGGATTTGTCTCCTGTTCAAAAATAAACAAAATACCTCTCTTCTACATGTGGCCATAAAACTCTTACCTGCTATTTCATGTTAAAATACGTTTATCACATCCTTTCAAGAAGGCAGATTTCAAAACATGGAAGACTGAGTCAGCATTAAAGCCTTGTTATTAGAAGAAGCCACTGGAGCCAAAAGGTCTCAGAAAGGAAAGTTGATGACCTGAAGGCAGACTTAACCAACTTCATTTCTAAGAGCTAAAGTGAAGTGAATATGTGTCTGTGTTTTATACTACACGTTTGTCTTCTCTTTGGACATAATTTATACTATCATGAGGATAGAGGTTCTCTCTTGGCATCTCCTACCATGAAGATATGTTTATTTTATAACATTTTGTAGAGTGGAACTTCATCACACAAATGTCAGAGTATTTAAGAGCTTAGACAATCTAGGGTGTTAATAGTGTACTGTTTCCCATTGTTAAAGAGATATCCAAAGCATATTACCAAGAGCTATGTAATAAAATCACTTTTAAATATACTATATAGCTTATAAAAGTAGTCCAGATATGAAGGTGAAATGGTAATAATGTCTACAGCTGCTTCAGTCACTTAAGACTTTGAATTAAGATACTGTTTTTGCACCCAGATTAGAAAACTGAAAGTCAGATTAAATCATACATATCCTAAGTGCATTTGAAGTTTCATATCACTTTTTTCATTCTTTAAAAAAGGTCTTTATAATAGATTATCTAAATACTATTATTCATTATCCATTTCTAAAGTTATATATTTTTAATAAATGTTTACAGTGTATTACTAAAGCCATTCTGTATTGAAATTTTCATTGGTAAGAAATTCAAGGTATTATAATTTTTGCTCATTGAACAGAGTATATAAAATGTTGAATGAATGGTCTCTCACAGGAATGCATAGCTGTGGAGTAATAGCTTTACCAGTGTAATAAAAATACCAGATACATCTTTAAGTCTGAGTGTATTTAAAGCTTCAAAAATTTTCTGTGAATAGATATAAACATTATTTCTGAAGCATTAAAAAAGAGAATGTTACATTTTTCAGATAGCAAGCATATATAAAAACTTTTCTCAAATATGCAAATGTGTTTATACATTTGCATATCTTGTAAGAATGAATTTGTGTAACTCTAGGAATTTAGTTTGCATTGATATTTTTAACTCTAAATGTTAAGGAGTATTTTGAAAATTCCGGTAGTCTCAGTTGTAATTCTAATAATGAAAGGGAGACTGGCTCATTCATTATTTTCAGGGGACAAGTCAAGATGTTTTACAATGGTTTTCTTCTGAAAAGAATTTCGGGAAGTATGGTTTTAAATTCATAAACTGGACAACCATTGTTGCTTCATATAGAACTTACAGATTTTTCTAAACCACACAATTCTTAGACAAAATGTCTTCTATCATTGAGAAAAATATTGCCTATAATGTTAACTTAAAATTATCTTAGAAAAATTGTATCAGAGATATTTTATATTCTGCATATATTTGTCATTCACAAAAATTAGACCACAGATTAACCTCTAGTGTAAGAACATTGCATATATTCACATATAGACATAAGTAAACTTTTTAACAGTAAAAAATCTGCCTGCAACATGGGAGAGCCAGGTTTGATCCCTGGGTTGGGAAGATTCCCGAAGAAGGGAATGACTACCCAGTCCTGCATTCTTGGGGCTTCCGTTGTAGCTCAGATGGTAAAGAATCTGCCTGCAATGTAGGAGACCCAAGTTCAATCCCTCGGTCAGGAAGATCCCCTGGAGAAGGGAATGGCAACCCACTCCAGTATTCTTGCCTGGAGATCTCCATGCATAGAGAAGCCCGGCAGACTACAGTCCATGGGGTTACAAAGAATCAGACGTGCTGTTGCTGCTGCTGCTAAGTTGCTTCAGTTGTGTCTGACCCGGTGCGACCCCATGGACAGCAGCCCACCATGCTCCTCTGTCCACGGGATTCTCCTGGCAAGAATACTGGAGTGGGTTGCCATTTCCTCCTCCCAGTCAGACATGACTGAGTGACACACCAATATAAAATAAAAGGAAGAAAAATAGAACATTAAAATGTCATTATTAAATTAGTGCTTTTTAAATACACCATTTCACCATAGTGTTTTCAATTTTAAATATTAGCATTATTAAAAGTGAAAAACTTGTGAAATGTTAGATGTCAGGGATGTTTCACATTATCAAGTTGTCAGGCCGTCAAGCCGGCCGATAGGAAGGCCAGGGTAAGGTCTAAACAACTCGGTTTCTGATGGCTAACGGGATTTTGATGCTGAAAAGCAGGTACAAAGCATAAACAGTTCGACTGCTACACCAGCTGAACTTTGTATCTGGAGAGCTGTGGCTATGCAGGACCATCCAGAATCAGCAGTGTGACAGATCTCTGTCTTGGTTTGAGCCCATGAGCCAATGATGCAGAGGTTTTGGCCAACTTTTGGCCTCAAAGCCAGATTTGTCCCACACTGCTCTCTACGTCTAGGTCTGCAGGGGGCATTTAGTAGCTAAGCTTTAACCACAAAAGTTAAGTTTAGTGATACAGAGCTAAGCAGACTAATGTATACAATGAGAGGAGTTTCTTTTTGTCATTTGGTTTAAGAAATGTTCTTACTATTTATATGCTGATATAAACCAGCTATTCACTTTCTTATTGCTTCTGATTATTTTTAAGAGTTAATATGGACACAATCTAATAAGGAATAATGTGAGAGAAACCCTAGATAGATTATATGAAACAAATTTCTGAGCACACTGGTCAAATGTCAACGTGTCCTGATAGTTCAGAGTGCTGTTATCAGTGTTTGAATTAAGTCCGCGTCATTGCCTCACCTAGGACTTAGAGCAGCACTGCTCCTGGGGCCATTCAGCTCATCCCTTAGTTTCTTTCTATTTGTTATCTTGGCGTCATAAGATCTATACATTTGCTTCCTACACAACTTAGTGTTTTAATTTTTCTAAGCCTCCTTTATTCAAATGCTACTGCTTCTCTTTATTTCTAGAGTATGGTGAATAAGGGACTATCCATCTAATCTGTATCCTTAGCTTGATATGCACACTGTCCTGAACATTCTCCAGCTATATTAATTTTTTTCCCACTGTGGAACCAGAATTGCACATCCCATATTTTTGTACTTTCTGTTCTCTTTCTAATGGTCTTCCTGGTGGTTCTTAGCAATTTGAGTAAATATGCCACAGAACTTAAAACCAATTCATTTTCCTGAGGGTGCTGTTTAGATCAGGTTGTATGTTTTTCAAATTGTAAATAGCATTAAAATTTTAAAGTCTCCAAACTGATTTTAATTTGATTATTCAAAAAAAACCAATGTTCTAATCACTTGCTTTAAAAGATAAGGCAATGCAAAATATGAGTTTGAATTGTGATCTAATTTAATTTCTTTCACCTCAAACATTACTGCTTTATTACTTACTTTCATTGTCCTATTTGTTTAGTCAGAATTCAGGGAATATTTGAGTGTACACTGTGTGCTAGATGTTTACTTAGATTTTGGAAATACTGTGGTAAGAAATTCACAGTTTCTTTTTTCAGCATCTTATAGTTAAAGAGACAAGTTGGTAAAATAATTACAATGTAATGTAGGTACAGGTTGAAATGAAAGTAAGACCATCATGTAATCCAAGTTGTGAGTAAGAGGTGACTGGAGGATCAAAGAAGGCAAATAAAAGAAAACAATGTCTAATTGTAGAATGAGCTGAAGCTTGCCAACTGAAAAAAGTTGAGAGTGGAATTTTAAATAAGGAAATGGTGAAAGTGAGGTCTCTCAGTCATGTCCGACTCTTTGCGACCCCGTGGACTGTAACCTACTATGCTTTTCCGTCCCTGGGATTCTCCAGGGGATCTTCCTGACCCAGGAATTGAACCCGGGTCTCCCGCATTGCAGGCAGACGCTTTAACCTCTAAACCACCAGGGAAGCCCTAAATAAGGAAATATTATATGTGTAAGTGAAAAATTAGAAAATAGAGTGGCTAGCGTATGAAATAAGCTAGAGATTGGTAGGTGATAAGATAGAAGGTAAAAGATAACACGGGGCAAGAGGAAGCAGTTCCACAGAAAAACATTGAGCTCTGTACTAAAGAACATGAGGACCTGTTAAAGTCTTTAAATGGAGAGTCACTTAATCAGCTCTGTCCTTTAGAAACATTTTTCTGGCTCTGCTGAAGAGAGATTTAGAGAAAAGCTGAAGCAAGAAAACCATTTAAAGAGGCTCTTACAGTCATCCCAAGGACAGATGATAAAAATCATGGTGACTTTTTTTTGGTCTTGTCCTAGTACATTATAAAACTAATTGAGGCAGTATCTCGGGGGAAAGTCAACATTTTATTTTGTTAAAACATTAAATTTTTAGTTTGAGCCTATCAAGTGACAGTGAGAATGGAGGGGAATAAACTGATTCATGAGCTATTAAGGACTTGATGAACACACAGGAATAGGTAGTGGTTTGGAGGGAGGAGAATAAAATTTATTGAAAAGTTCAGGCTGATTTTGAACTTTCTAATTTGGCAATTTAGTGAATAAAGGTACCATACGTAGAGACAAGAATCCTACCGAGTGGAGCATTTCTGGAGAGGGGATACTGAGTTCAGTTTTTGATACATCAAACTGAGGTGTCAGAGTTGGGAGTGGATGAATGATTTTGAAATTTAAAGGTCAGATAATAGTCATTGATTTGAACATGTAGAATAGTTAGAATAGTTGAATAGAACAGAATATGTGAAATAGTTGACACTATTGGAGCTGATGAAATCTCTCCAAAAAATGTATTCTTTTTTTTTTTTTTGAACTAATAACCAAAATTCATCTTTTTTTAAATTTATTTTAAATTGCAGGAAAATTGCTTTACAATGATGTGTTGGTTTCTAGCACACACAGCAATTCAGATCAGTCATAATAATATATTTGTCCCCTCCAGCTTGAGCTTCCCTCCCCTCCCCCGTCCCACTCCTCTAGGTCATCACAGAGTATCAGGCTGGGCTCCCTGTGTTATATAGCCCCTTCTCAAGAGTTGTCTGTTATCCACATGGTAGTGTATCTATGTCAATGCTCCTTTCTCGAGTCTAACCTCCTCCTTCCCCCACTGTGTTCACAAGTATGTTCTCTACATCTGTGTCATCATTCCTTTCTTGCAGATAGGTTCATCAGTACTTAAAAAATGTGTTCTTAATGAGAAGATAAGAGAATTCAGAATAAAGCCCTGAGTAAGAAAAGTATTTAAAGGTCAGAGGAAAGGTAAAGGTGAGAGGAAGAGGATGCTTCAAAAAAGAAAAAGCAAGGATGATTACAAGGAAAGAATACCAGAAAAATGTGCATTTATACATGCCAAGGTCACAAGAGGATGGTGAAAGCATTTTTTAGCAGATTCATGATGTTGAGAGTTAAAGAACAGAGTACCCCACTGACATTTAGCAATAAGAGGATAAAGGGTGGTCTGCTATTTAGTTGCTAAATCTTGTCCAACTCTTCTCTTCTTGTCCAACCCCATAGACTGTAGCCACCAGGCACCCCTGTCCATAGGATCTCCCAAGCAAGAATACTAAAGTGGGTTGCCATATCCTTTTCTAGGAGATCTTCCTGACCCAGGAATCAAATCTCTTTCTCCTGCATTGGCAGGTGGATTCTTTACTCCTGAGACACCAGGGGAGCCCAAAAGGTGTTCTAGGTGAGAGTAATTGTAGTGGAGTAATTCAAGTAGAATCTAATTCATTTCCAAGGCAAACCATTCAATATCACGGTAATCCAAGTCTATGCCCTGACTAGTAATGCTGAAGAAGCTGAAGTTGAATGGTTCTATGAAGACCTCCAAGACCTTTTAGAACTAACACATGAAAAAGATGTTCTTTGCATTATAGGGGACTGGAATGCAAAAGTAGGAAGTCAAGAAACACCTGGAGGAACAGGAAAATTTGGCTTTGGAGTACAGAATGAAGCAAGGCAAAGGCTAATAGAGTTTTGCCAAGAGAACCCACTGCTCATACCAAACACTCTCTTCCAAAAACACAAGAGAAGACTCTACACATGGATATTACCAGATGATCAACACCGAAGTCAGNTGGCTTTGGAGTACAGAATGAAGCAAGGCAAAGGCTAATAGAGTTTTGCCAAGAGAACCCACTGCTCATACCAAACACTCTCTTCCAAAAACACAAGAGAAGACTCTACACATGGATATTACCAGATGATCAACACCGAAGTCAGACTGATTATATTCTTTGCAGCCAAAGATGGAGAAGCTCTATATAGTCAACAAAAACAGGACCAGGAGCTGACTGTGGCTCAGATAATGAACTCCTTATTGCCAAATTCAGATTTAAACTGAAGAAAGTAGGGAAAACCACTAGACCATTCAGGTNCCTGGAGTTTGCTCAAATTCAAGTCCATTGGGTCGGTAATGCCATCCAACCATCTGATCCCCTGTCATCCCCTTTTCCTCTTACCTTCAGTCTTTCCAAACATCAGGCTTCTTTTCCAATGAATTAGCGCTTCACATCAGGTGACCAAAGTATTGGAGCTTCAGCTTCAGCATCAGCCCTTCCAATGACTATTCAGGACTGGTTTCCTTTAGGATTTGACTGGTGTGATCACCTTGCAGCCCAATGGACTCTCAAGAGTCTTCTCCAACACCACAGTTCAAAAGCATTAGTTCTTCGGCACTCAGTCTTCTTTATGGTCCAACTCTCAGAGAGAAAATTACTTTAAACTTATGTGCCAAAATAATATGCTGGATGTTCTTAAAATATGAGTAGAATAGGATAAGAATTAAAGCAAGAAGAACCTGGTAAGGGGATAGGATACCATGGAAGTCCAGGTTAGAGATGGTGGGAGTTTGGAGTAGAGTCATGGCAGCAGAGAAGTAAAGCAGGCTGAGATATATTTTAAAGTTAGAACTGATGACTTACTGATGGATTGTAAGTACATGTTGAGTAAAAATTAAAAATGCCATCCTAAGATTTGAGCTGAGCTAATGGATGCAAGTTCATGAAATTTACCAAAACAGAGAACACGAGGGAGATAAAAACTGGGGAGGACTGAGAAAGGAGGATGTTTTTAAGCTTGACATAGGTGAGTTTTTTTTTTTGGTATGGATTGAGATTTAAATTTCAGGGACTCCAGTATGTAAATAATACTGAAAGACATGTGAATAGCTAAGGTCATTTAGGGAGAAAGTGTGGAAAGAGAGAAGTCTAAGCTAAAACTGAAGAAAATTAAAGGAAAATATGCAAATTTGTGTGTGTGTATTAGTTGTGTGTGAGTTGTGTGTGAGTTACCCGATGGACTGTAACTCACTAGGCTCTTCTCTCCATGGAATTCTCCAGGCAAGAATACTGGAGTGGGTAGCCATTCTCTTCTCCAGGGGATCTTCCTGACCCAGGAATGGAATCCAGACCTCCTGCACTAGAAGCCAGTTCTTTACCCTCTAAATTACTGTGAAAACTCCAAAATATGCAATACAGGACCTTAAATAAGAAGCTTCCTGCTGGAAAATTTATGAATGTTTGTGAATATTATAGAAATAGAGGAAAGTAGGGAACTAAGTTCTATCCCCTGCTATAGTGACTATAACAGATTTATTTGTGTATAAACAAGGGATTCATAAGTCAAATGATGCAACGTTTAGGACTGTCAGAAGGCAATGGCAACCCACTCCAGTACTAATGCCTGGAAAATCCCATGGACGGAGGAGCCTGGTGGGCTGCAGTCCATGGGGTCGCTAAGAGTCAGACAGGACTGAGTGACTTCACTTTCACTTTTCACTTTCATGCATTGGAGAAGGAAATGGCAACCTACTCCAGTGTTCTTGCTTGGAGAATCCCAGGGATGGAGGAGCCTAGTGGACTGCTATCTATGGGGTCACACAGAGTCGGACATGATGGAAGCAACTTAGCAGCAGCAGCAGCCTATCATCTCAAGAATTTTCCTTAGTAATACAGTCAGAGTAGTCTCTGCCACTTCTGTGTTTTTAGTCCTGATGCTACTTTTTACTATCTAAGATGGGATAAGGAATTGTGAAACAAATTGCTAATGACATTTTTGTAAATCCACAAATCTAATTCACATTGCTTTTGATAGCTTCTATGAGCAATAAATTTCAGTAGTATCCTATTTTTAATTTATAGCCAGTTCAAATAGTAAACTTTAAAATGTTTATTTATAAAATCCAAATGAAAAAAAGGTGGGTACAAACCCACCTATACCCAATTCAAACTTTGGATCATCTATATGGTAGAAGTGGTCTTTTACAGTCAGTTTTTATGTTTATATACTGTAGAACTAGACTTGACTTCACAGACTCTATGACTGTGTACCTTTACTTTACAATTAAGGGTGTCAGGATTCAGAAAGACAACCTTTCCATGGCGGGCATGTCTTGTTAGTGGCGGAAGTGGAACTAGGATCACTTGTTCTCTTGTCTGATCAAAACTGTAACTGGAAACTCCTCTTTGAAATTCATCTCAAGGGGATGCTTTCTTTAAAATGCAATATTAGATTTTAGTTTCATTTAGGGAAACTAAATATTCTCTCTTTTTGAGAGGGAATATTTATTAAATACCGTGATTATATAAGATAGAAATAAAGTCTTAATAAATGACCCTAGGGTTTAATCCCAAATTTTATCACTTTAATGAGTGTTTGGATTTTAGACCAGCTACTTATTCTCACAGAGTATCAGTTTTCTCATCTGTAAAATTAAATCCACATTTCACTGTTATGTGAGGATTTTTCATATTCCTTTAGTAACTAATTAAGATTCTGAGCCTCTTGTAGCCTTCAATAGCACTAGTAATGTAATGCAATTTTGAATCATCACCTTGGAAGCTGGCCTTGAGAGAAAGAATCAAGTAGAAGTTACTGGACAAATTCTGGGTTGTACTGATGAGTGATGTGAACAAATAATATAAAGTTTTGAATATTATTTTGAGCCTCAAAAGGTGAAATGTAACAATATTCTGAGAGGCTTGAGGAAACTAAGGGCGCTGAAGAAATAGAAAATTCAGTCTTCTTAGCTCATATTCAAGATGGATGGATAAAAATAATCACTGTTATTATTCAATTTCTTCTTTATTTCTTTCCCTCTTTCTCACTTTTTCTATTTTTTTCTCCCCATCTCTTTGCTTTCCTCCCTCCTTCCCTGACAGCTGAACTCTAGTTAATAAAATGTGCTTAATGTATGACTTCTTTGTACTTAATAATGGAGATTTTCTAGACAATTTCCATGTTGTACTCTAGCTTCCTTCTATTTCCAGAAAAGAACTTCTGTTGCATACAAACTTATATTCTTACTATGTTTTTCTGCCATTTTTTGCTTATGAATAGAATGCATTTTGCCATTCAGATCTTAACTGTTAAAACCTCTAAATTTTTAATAACTGAATTGCTACCATAACTTAATTGCTCATTTGATCATTTACAATATGCTATGAAGCCTGTATTATGTCTTTGAGCACTATGCAAATACAGAAAAACTGCTTCCCATTGGAATTTTAAAATAAAGAGCACCACCTTGTGGCAATATATGCTTATATGTACTGGAAGACAGGAATATTAATAATAGTTCATTTAAAAAACAGTGCTTATAATTTGTACTATACTAAGTTATTAGCATAGAAATAAAACCTCATGCTTTTTCCTAAGGAAAATTGAAAAATGGAAAGATAAAATTACAAAAATTTTATTTTAACCATATAAAATAATTTTATTGTACATCACCTTTTTTCATTTAGTGAATCAGTGAAAATCATCTGTAAAATTATAATACTAATGATTCCTTTTATATGAACATTATTTTAGAACTAATATTTAACATAAGATAATAAATTATTAAAAAACTCTTAAGATCTGATCAAAAAAAAAAAAAAAAACCTTACTTTAAAAATAAGGAAACCAAATGGAAGGAGTGAATTTATTTTGTTCACCAAGTTACATGTAACCAATGGAGGGCTAAATATGGCCATGAAAACATCAGTCCTGTCCGCCTGACTTGTTTTTGATCAATTGTCAGATATTAGAATATAGTAATAGTTCATTGACCTTTACTGGGGACTAGGTAGGCTGCCGTCTATGGGGTCGCACAGAGTTGGACACGACTGAAAGGACTTAGCAGCAGCAGCAGCAGCAGATTATTTAACAAAAATGAATTTTGTTATCTTAATAATAAAGCCATGCTCACATATACTATTGTGTACTTGAAGATAATACTTTTCTAGCATCTTTCTATATTCTGGTGCATTAACCCAGTTTTTCTAAGAACAAGTAGTTTATCTAATATTTAATGGAATTTAACTTGAACAAGCTTAACTATTTTTATGTATTATATTGATGCTGATTCTTTTAAAGGTTCCATATGTGACATTATTTCATCTCAATTTACTTTAAAAGGTTGAACTAAAGTCTGCAGCTACTCCTCTGGCAATGGAGAGTCCATAGCTGAAAAGTATTTCCTACTCATGAATATTAAAAGGACATACATTTCATCATCTTGCAAAATGATGTACTTTCAAAAATTGTACTCATGCTTTGGGATTCCAAATTACCTTACAACTTTTTATAAGTTGTATTACTGTTCTGTGTTGAAACTGTAGAAGAATAAAATCCATTCTGGTTTTTGATTTTTAATGGTTTATTGTTTGGTGGTTTAGTCACTAAGTCGTGTCCGACTCTTGCAATCCTATGGACTGTAGCCTGCCAGGTTCCACTGTTCATGGGATTCTCCAGACAAGAACACTGGAGTGGGTTGCCATTTCCTTCTCCAGGGGATCTTCCTGACCCAGAAATCAAACCCGGATCTCCTGCATTGCAGGCAGATTCTTTACTGACTGAGCTGTGAGGAAAGCCCCTAAACATAGAATTTTCTTAAGCCAGGTTTCCCTCACCACTATCTAACATGTTTGACTTGGGCCACTTTTCTAATGAGTCTAAGCAATGCGACTTTCATTCTTCTAGTTTGTTAGAATCTTTATATGTCTTGCTTCTGTTCTTTGTTCCTTATTTCTATAACTTTGAGTGATAAATATAAATTGTAAAGGTGCCTGTCTGTCTTTATATACAGCAATGGCAAACTATTAAGAAAACTTAAGTCTTATTCTGGGGACCAACATTCAGGTGACTTGTAGTCCACTTATTCATGCCATATCTTTTCTCCAAAAGCCTCAATTCAGATAGTCATACCCACCAGGATTATTGCACTATAGCAATATTTATCTTTCTTTTCTTATAACAAATTTTAATTCAAATAAACATTTTTCTTGCACTAATAATTCATTATGTCTAATTAAAGTATGATTCTGAAGAAGTAGTCACAGATTTATTGGCTTTTGCATGATTTCAGACATCATTATATAGGGTAATTCATGGTAACTTTAGGACAGGAGTCTGTGAAGGTGTTTTTTCACTAGCTGAGAGGTCTCTGATGTTTTTCTTTCAGTTTTTAGATAGGGCAGGTGTGTTCAGTAGCCAGCAGTGGTAGAGGTTTGAAGATGGAAAGCAAAGCTTGAGAAATCTCTTGAAACTTTGATTCAGAACTCATATAACCTCATTTCTGGACCATTCTATGGTCCTGAGTAAATCAAATGCCAGCCCAAATTCAAGGTGCAGATAACTGTATTCTGGCTTCCCTGGTAGCTCAGTGGGTAAAAAATCTACCTGCCAATGCAGGAGCTGTGCGATTGGTCCCAGGGTTGGCAGGATCCCCTGGAGAAGGAAATGGCAACCCACTCCAGTGTTCTTGCCTGGCAATCCCATGGAGAAAGGAACATGGTAGACTACAGTCCATGGGGTGCAAAAGAGTTGGAGACAACTTAACAACTAAAACAACAGCAGCAAACTGTACTTCACTTGTTAGTGGGTGTATCTTCAAAAAATTGTGACCAATGTTGTAACCTATTACAACCAGGTTTGTAGCAGTGGAAATGGAACTGGTACTCTTTTTGTATTCCTGAACCAAATTCCAGTGTGTGTGTGGGAAGAGGGATTGGGGTAGTCTGATAATTTAGCTGAGATCTGACTCTGTCTATCCAGAGTTAAATCAGACTCCATAGGTTGAGGGTTCATTCTCTTAAGATTCCCCCAACCTCCACCCCATACACACACACACTCAGATACCAGCCAGTGGTAAAACTAGGCATTACCTGGGCTTCTGACCAATAAGGCTACAAATTGGAGGTTCCAACGGCCCACTCCTTGATTTTGATAAATTTGCCAGTGTGGCTCAGCAAACTTGTTTACTCTCTGGATTACCATTTCTTATGACCAGTCTAAACAGTATATTAAAAAGCAGAGACATTACTTTGCCAAAAAAGGTCCATCTAGTGAAAGCTATGGTTTTTCCAGTATTCACATATGGATGTGAGAGTTGGACCTTAAAGAAAGCTGAGGACTGAAGAATTGAGCTTTTGAACCATGATATTGGAGAATACTCTTGGGAGTCCCTTGGACTGCAACTTCTTGCAAACCAATCAATCCTAAAGGAAATCAGTCCAGAATATTCATTGGAAAGACTGATACTGAAGCTGAAACTCCAATACTTTGGCAACCTGGTGCGAAGAACTGACTTATTAGAAAGGACCCTGATGCTGAGAAAGGCTGAAGACAGGAGAGGAGAAGGGGACGACAGAGGATGAGATGCTTGGATGCTATCACCAATTCGATGGACATGAATTTGAGCAAGCTCTGGGAGTTGATGGACAGGGAGGCCTGGTGTGGATGGTGTCACAAAGAGCTGGACATGACTGAGTGACTGAACTGAACCATTTCTTATAAAAGACTTTAACTCAAGAACAGCCACACAGAAGAGATGCATATGACAAAACATAAAGAAAAGATGTGGAGTTTCACAGGTGTACCACTTTCCCTGAATCTCCACTTGTTCACCAATCTGGAAACTCTTGAAACTGTGTCTTTTTGGATTTTCATGGTGGCTTTATTACACAGTCAAAATTGATTAGCTTTTTGGCCATTGGTGACTGAACTCAATGTCCAGCCCATCACCCTCCTCAGAGGTCAGTGAGTGGGACTGAAAATCAAATCCTCTAATTGCTTGGTTGGCTCCACTTTCTTAGGAGCTAACCAAAAGACAACTTCATCACTCTCCACACTTAGGAAATTACAAGAGCTTTGGAAGGTGTGAGCCAAGAGCCACACCAAGACCAAATGTATGTGAGTAATACATTTTGGTCATCTGAATGACTGTGTCTGTGTCTGTGTATGTATGTATGTGTGTGTGTATATATATATATATATTTCACAGTATTATGATATACCCTGTGAGATAATAATCAATAGTACCTGATATCAAGGAAAACATTGAAGAAGTGAGAAGTCAGGTTAAATCATTTGACCTAAGTGACTTTGTTAATGAGATGCAAAATAATGTATGTGTTTAAAGATTTACAGTAAGATAGCCCTGGATTAAAAGTCTGTTCATTTTAGCACTGACTTCCCTTCCTGAAAACTGACCTTAGACATGTCATTTATTTTCTGTAAGTTCAAATTTGTTTCTTTGCGAAAAACTGGAAATGATAATAGCTGCCTTATCAGGTAATTGGTTGGATTAAAAGAAATCATGCAAGTGCATGACTGTATGCTTAATATAGTAAGTGCTCAGAACATACCATTAGTATATCATTTATAGAATTAATAATTTCCTTAGTATTATGGATAGTGTTCTGATTACAACAAAAACACATGTCAGAAAGAAAGCTCTCTTAAAAGTAATCTGTGTTGGACTAGATTTGATTGGATTGTAGTGGAAATAATTGCTGGGGCACTGAAAGTTTAAAATTGGGATTTTATATGGAAATCACAGGTAGAAGTGTCCATGTGGAGATCACAGTAAAATCCTTGGCAGTGAGGTAAATTTAAAGCAAATATCTGTACAAAAAAAAGATCAGGCAGTCAAAACTAAATATTTAGGATTTTAGAAGACTAGATGATGATTAATTTGGCAAGCTTGATCAAATTCGTAGAATAAGATGGTATTGTGTTGTTTGCTTTTCTGGCCCTATATTTTTGCTCATCATGTTTCTAGCTACTGGAATTGTCAACTGCTAAACTCCTTTCCCTCTGTAGTGACATTTAATGATCTCTGCCTGAAGTGTAGTGTAGGTGAATAACAATAGCTCAGGAAATATTTTAATTAATTTTAAAAGAGAAGATGCAAGGTTCTTAATATAAATAAAGTTCCAAAAATGTTACGATTATCCTTCATATTGCATAAACATTCAGTCTAAATATATCTAACCATATATGTTTTTACATAATCATGTTCACATTTGAGGACCATCAATCATAGATAGCTAAGCTTCCCCTAAACTCAAAATTCAAATATTTATTTTTAAAAATATAGTGATTCCCATAATTGAGTATAAAATTAACAGTACCTGATACACATGATAGTAGTAACTAATTGCAGTTGATATAGAAAATCATGGAATCATCTGGTTCTTTCAAAAACAACCTTACGTTAATTTTATTAATGAATGAAATTAATTCATTTTGAATGAACTAGACAGTGTCTAGTCTGTCTAGGTTGTTAACAATTTTGGACTCCTATATAATTATTACAATCTTAGTGTGAGTTCCTTTTTTAATTGAAGTCTAGTTGATTTATAATGTGCTAATTCAGGTTGACATCAAAGTGATGCAGTTATTTTTAACTGAATCATATATGTATTACATGTAATACATTTTTTCTGATTATTTTCTATTATATATATTATTTTTATATTTTTTCACATTCTTTTCTATTACAGGTTATTACAAATGTGAACTCTTTAGTGAAATATGACAGTTTTGGTTCTATTTGTAGACATTTACTGAGCTTATATTCTGTGAAGGATGTTCTTGTTTACCAATTAAGAAAACATTTATAACCTTTGCATGAAATGCATGTATTTTAACTTGCTTAGTTTAAATCCAAAAATATCTTTCAGCATTGGTAAAACCTATTGTGGCTGAATAATGTATTATATTTTATTGCTGACTTTTAGGAAAATTTAATTATTCAACTGAGTAGACATTCCCTGTAAGTGAGATTAAAAGGAAAGTATGTGTTTGAGTCATGTTGGCTGTGGGAGGGTGTTGTAGGCGGTTGTATTTTATTTTTCTAGGCTGTAGGTGATGTGTTGATATATTGGGAGATATTTCAAGACTTGGGAGTGAATGTTCTATTGTAGTTTCTGTTTTCTTTTGTCAAGGAGCTGCTGAGTGTTGTTTTTGTTGCCAGTGGTATTTGGAAATGTGATCCAGAAGAACATGTTTTAAGAGGAAAAGAGGGGGTAATTGATACCAGTCAAACATCCTCCCACACTACTCCTCTGGTAGTTGTGACTGCTTCTGTAGTTTGGTTTCCTCAAAAGGTGGATAGTGATGAACACATTGTTGGCTTTTCTATTTGACATAAGAAGAGCTTTGACTGTCCCCTTGCTAACAATTACTTCCTTCAAAGGACAGAAGGGAAAAGCCACAGGAAACTAGAGAAAAAATGTGGGAAGGAGACTTCAAAATATATTGGAGTGAGAAAAAAAAATTAAGGCAATAAAGAAAAAATTGAAATTGCAGTTTTCATCTTACCATGCCGTATTTGGAGCTCTAAGAAATCTTTGAATAGAGATTCCACACCTTCATAAATGATGATCATCCTAGATAGCTCATATGTGGATGAAATCAACTAGACAAATGTTGCTCAAAGATCCCTCCTCAGATCTCTGCTTATCATCTCTCCATAAATCATCTAAACCTGTGACTGCAAATATAGTTTTAAAAATGATATATCATTATAAAGATAAATTTATCTCAACATATGCTAGTTATTACTTAATATTTATTACTTAAGCTTCTCTGGTGGCTCAGACAGTAAAGAATCTGCCTGCAATGCAGGAGACTGGGGTTCTATTAATGCATCAGGACGATCCCCCAGAGAAGGGAATGGCTACTCACTCCAATATTCTTGCCTGAGAATTACATAGACAAAGGATGTTTTCCTGAGTTCTAGATCTGCTTTATAGCCTTCATGTCACAAATACCTCAAGTACAAATCTGGCACTGCCCTTTTTTTTTTTTGCGTAGATTTTATATTTCAGTAAATGTTTCTACCGCCAAGTCGGGTGGTTTCAGTGAAGCACGTAAATATTCTTGAATCTTTTTTTCCTGAACTACTCTTTCATCACAACTTGCATCAATGTGTTCTCCAAGCTTCATCAATTAAATCTTTAAATCTCAAACCCAAACATCCCTTCCGCTGTTACAAACCTAGTCTCAGTCCTTGCTGTCTCCTAACTGGACCTCTGCAATAGCCTTCTCATTAGCCTCCCTACTCACAGCTTTATTCCCTGAAATTTTCTCAAACTTCTATACTAAGTTGCCATGTGAAATGTAAATCTGATCACAGCACAGTTGCAAGGGAATACTGGAAGCAGTGAGTTGGAGCACAGGAGATGGTAGTCCAATAGATTCCTCAAGCTTGGCTTTAGGAGATCAAGGAGTCACTGGTGATGAAAGATCAAGTATTGCCATATGAGTATGGGTGTCTGACAAACTAATGGAGGCGAGGAGACAGAAAACTAAACTAAAACAGGAGGCTTTTGAATGAATTTCCTTTCATTTTTTTAAGCTATTAAAGATGGCGGTAGGAATAGATGGAGAACCTGGACTTCTACCTGGAATTAATGAGGCAGCAACCTTGTCACCACTGGAGAGTAGAACATGGAGGTTTGCTAAATACAAATTTTTAAAATATGATTAGGAATTCATACCATGTTACCCAAAATGTCGAAGTTTCAATAGAAAATTATTAGCATAGCAAGAACCAGGTAGAGTTCAAACTAGTTGAAAATTACAATCAACAGACATCCATCTTGAGATGTCACAATTGTTAGAATTATTTGTAAAGTTTTTTAAAGGAGCCATCATTAAAATGCTTCAGTGAGCAACTATAAACATGTTTGAAACAAAAAGTAAAGTGTCTCAAAGAATAATGAAGTTTCAGCAAAGTAATAGAGAATATATTGTTGTTTAGTCACTAAGTCGTGTCCAACTCTCCTGCAGCACCTTGGACTATAGCCTGCCACACTCCTCTGTCCATGGGATTTCCCATGTAGAAATACTGGAGTGGCTTGCCATTTCCTTCTCCAGGGGATCTGCCCCCACTCAGGGTCTAACCCACGTCTCCTGCTTGACAGATTCTTTACCACTGAGCCACCTGAGAAACCCTAATAGAGAATATGCTGCTGCTGCTGCTGCTAAGTTGCTTCAGTCGTGTCTGACTCTGTGCGACCCCGTAGATGGCAGCCCACCAGGCTCCTCCGTCCCTGGGATTCTCCAGGCAAGAACACTGGAGTGGGTTGCCATTTCCTTCTCCAATGCATGAAAGTGAAAAGTGAAAGTGAAGTCACTCAGCCACATCTGACTCAGCGACCCCAAGCACTGTAGCCTACCAGGCTCCTCCGTCCTTGAGGTTTTCCAAGCATTGCCACTTCCTTCTCCAACAGAGAATATAAATGGAACCAAATGGAAATTTTTGAACTGAGCAGTACAATAACAAAAATAAAAACTCAAGTGGCTGGATTCAACAGCAGAATGAAGAAGGCAGAGGAAAGCATCATTGAATCTGGAGATTAAAAAAGAAATAGATATCACCTAATCTGAAAAGAAAAGTATAAGTTAACTGAAAAGCAACATAAATTGTCTCATACACATATGCAACTGAAACAAAATCTCTATCATTCATGTCATTGCAATCCAAAAAAGAAAGGAAGAAGAGGGTGGGCTGAAAAAGTCTTCTAAGAAATAACAGCTGACATTTCCCCATTTTCCCTTTCTACCTAAATTTCTGAAAACAAGACAAAGAAGATATCTTGAAAGCAACCAGAGAAAAATTACATGTTATCAGTAGGGGAAAGCCAATTCAAATCACAGTGAAATTTTATCAAAAACCTTAGCTGTCTAAGAATGTAGTGTAGTATGTTTTTAAATGCTGAAAATAAAAGATCTGTCAACAGAAAATCTTATATCCAATAAAAATGCCCTTTAAAAACATGGGATAATCAAGAAATTCTCAGATGAGAGCAAAGTGAGAAAACCTGGCATCAACAGGCTTCCTCTAAAAAAACGTCTNTGTTTTTAAATGCTGAAAATAAAAGATCTGTCAACAGAAAATCTTATATCCAATAAAAATGCCCTTTAAAAACATGGGATAATCAAGAAATTCTCAGATGAGAGCAAAGTGAGAAAACCTGGCATCAACAGGCTTCCTCTAAAAAACGTCTGAAGAAAATTCTCTAAACAGAAAAGAAATAATAAAAGAAGGAAACTTGGAACATAAGGAAAAAAAATAAAAAAACATGAAAGGGGCATAAATATAGACTTTCCTTTTCCTCTTGAGTATTCAAAATTATGTTTGATGTTTGGAATAAAAATTATTACTCTGATGTGGTTCTCAAAACTAATTATGATGACAGGTAATATCTCTGAAAGTTGTATAATAATGTGCAGCATGTTCCTTAAAGGAAAGACATTTCACTTTTCTACACAAGAGGGCAATGCAAGAGCCTTGGTGGGGAAGGAACTTGTTTTAACTGTGAAGAATTAATGTGTAAGACAAGAAAATGACTCAATTTCAGAAAGTTATTAACAGCCTTCCCTGCTTTGAGGAACAGCAAAGTTACAATTGAATTGGATCACTTCATCAAGTCACCTAAAGAGCAGAAATATCCCCTTTGCTATGAGGAATACAAAATGAAAGCTTAAATGTTTTCCTTAAAATAAGCTTACAGAAATTCATTCTAGCTATGAAAATTAAGGTTAGTTAGTTTCAGCAAGAACATTCAAAGAAAGAATGGAGACTTCTTGCCTTATCCATAATTTTAACCCTTAGCTATAGAGTTCATATTTCAAGCCACAGAAAGATGCCAACCTTCAAACTAACAATTTATATACAGCAGTTCATGAGATCTAAATCTATTAAAAAGATTACAGACATTTCTAGAAGTGAAAGAACCTCCAGCTTCTACATGCATTCATCCTTGGTGTGGAAGGGCACAAAAACTGCTTTACTGGAAAAAAAAAAAAAAGGTAACATTTTATGTATATTCCAAGTTATTCCAAAGTGAATACCAGCTTACCACAGTGAGTGCCTGTAAGTGGACTTTCAAACTTTGCCAAAGAGCCCAGCAGAGCTTTGAGTACTTGATTCTCTCATTTTGGGGCTTCACTTGTGGCTTAGCTGTCAAAACATCTGCCTGCAATGCGGGAGACCTGGGTTCAATCCGTGGGTTGGGAAGATCCCCTGGAGAAGAGAAAGGCTAACCTACTCCAGTATCCTGGCCTGGAGAATTCCTGGACTCTTGGAGAATTCCATGGACTGTATAATCCATGGGGTCGCAGAGTTGGACATGACTGAGTGACTTTCACTTTTTCTCATTTTGGCATGAATTTTCCTGAGATTCTAATAAAAATAGAAACAGTCTCTCTATAAGCCCCCCCACAAACACTCACGCACAAAATAAAACTAAAATTACCTTAGATATCATCATAATAAGGGATTATGGTTCATTTTATACTTTCCTATCTTGTTTAATGGACTTCCCTGGTGGCTCAGACGGTAAAGCGTCTGCCTACAATGCGGGAGACCTGGGTTCAATCCCTGGGTCAGGAAGATCCCCTGGAGGAGGAAATGGCAACCCACTCAAGTATTCTTGACTGGAAAATCCCATGGATGGAAGAGCCTGGTGGACTACAATCCATGGGGTCGTTAAAGAGTCAGACATGACTGAATGACTTTCTTTCATTTTTTTATAATCTTGTTTAATAGTTTTCATTTAGTCTTATTATCTTCTTATATTTCATTATACCGTTTTTATTTGTATAAATGTGTGATCTTTAGTTTATTTAGACTTCTTTCCTTTGATCATAAAATTCCTCCTGCCTGGAATACTTTATTGCTGTATCTACCACGTTGCACTTAATCGCTCAGAGCTCAGTTATATCTGACTTTTTGCGACCCCGTGGACTGTAATCCACCAGGCTCCTCTGTCCATGGGGATTCTCCAGGCAAGAATACTGGAATGGGTTGTCATGCCCTCCTCCAGGGTATCTTCCCAACCCATGGATTGAACCTAGATCTCCCACATTACAGGTGAATTCTTTACTGTCTGAATCACTAGGGAAGCCTATTCTCTATTCACCAGCTCTGTTTTAGCTTTCAAGGACAAATTTAAAAGTCACCTCCTCTGGGAAATATTTGCAAGTATTTTCTTGCTGTCCTACAAGAAAAAGAAAAAAAATGAAGAAGAGGAAAAACCATCCTAACTTAACCATGACTACAACCATGTCTTAGCTGAGTTGCTAGGTGACCATGCATCACACTGTATTAGAATTGTTTTGCTATCTGCTTATTTCATTGAAGAAAAATGTGCTCACCAGATTGTGGTGCATGCAGTATATTATGTAAAGGAACAAATATTAAAGGTATTTCTAAGAGAAAAATGCAATGTATTATAAAACACCTATTGCTTATTTTAATGGTTTACTATGGTAGAAACATATGGACTAAATAAACATAGTATATGTCCCTAGTAATGGACACAACTGTTATCACTCAATATAGATTTGACTCATCCCTGACTTAACATTACTGTATTTATGACTAACACGTACTGAGTAGTTATCCTCTACTAGATAATGCACCATATCACTAAGGTGTTATGTCACTAAGCCATGTTTATAACTTATGAGGTAAGTACTGTGATTACTACCATTTTACATGTGAAAGAGTGTTGTTGGGCCATTGGAACTAGGTGAGAGCCAAAACTGGGTATCAGGTCTGTCAGGAATGAAGTCTTTGCTGTAGAACACAGTTCTATACTTCCTAAATGTTTAGAAGCCATTGTAATGCAGTATTGGAATGACAGTGTTCAATTCAGTTCAGTCGCTCAGTTGTGTCCAACTCTTTGTGACCCCCATGAACCACAGCATGCCAGGCCTCACTGTCCATCACCAACTCCTGGAGTCCACCCAAACCCACGTCCATTGAGTTGGTGATGCCATCCAACCATCTCATCCTCCATGACAGTGTTATGGAAACATAAATACTGAGTAGTAGACATGTGGTAATTATGTTGTAACTTGACTGAGATGATTATCTTCCAAATTAAAATTCAGCAATTCATGAGTTAAATGTTATATATTTATCACCAGAAAATATTAAAAAAGAATGAAAGACCGTTTTGAGTTTTGCCTTTTGTGTTTGTATTTTTATATGACAGTTTTGTAATTTCATTCAGCATTATCATTATCATTTTGTTTTTCCTTTAACACACTATCAGACCTTTGGATTAGGTGAGATAGAAGATTATTCCACATACCCCATATCTTCTTTATCCAACCCATTCACCTATTGGTGGACACCTTGGTTGCTTCTATATCAGTTGAATTGTATGAGCTGTTTATATATTTTGGATGTTAACCCCTTATGTGTCATAATATCTGCAAATTTTTCTCCCATTCAATAGGTTGTGTTTTTGTATTGTCCATGGTTTCTTTTTCTGTGCAAAACCTTTTATTTAATTAGGACCCATTTGTTTATTTTGACTGTTTCTTTTGTCTTAGGAGATAGATACAAAAAATTATTGCTATGATTTACATCAAAGAATGTTCTACCTATGTTCTATTCCAGGAATTTTAAATGTGTTAGAGATTAATTAGATATTTTTAAGTCTTTACATCTAAAGATTTTTTTTAATGATGCAGAAGTTTTGTGTTCCTGTCTAGTTAAATCATTACTATCAAAGCTCATTCAATGCAATATAAATTTTATGGGTATAATCAATGCATTATAAAATCAACATATATATTATAGATAGATACATGTTCTCAGATCTGTGTTATATAAATATTTGCAAAGCTTAGGTGATCTATGTCCATTTTTTATTCCAGTGTTAGCATAGAGCTTATTTTACCTTTCTTCGTGGCATATATCCCTTCTGGAAGAGGTAGAAAGGTCAACTAATGTCATTTACCCACGGGGGCCTGCTCACCCTCCCTCTGCCTGTGGCCCTTTCCCTTCATTCTTTTGGCTCTGGGCCACATCTTGCTAACCAGCACCGAAAACAACAGGAGACTGCACTGTGTGTCACTGAATTCCTTTGTTCTGAAGCCTGCAAACGTGAACTGGAGGCAGCAGCCTCAGAAAAAAATGAGAACTCAGAAGATGTTTTGACTTGCATTCTAGAAATCAGGTGGAGAGAGGAAAAACGAGAACAGAGCTGTTGATTGCTAATTAGTTCTTGTGAATGGGATATATTAATAGACGGATCTAAAAATAGGTGTTAGTCAAGATCACCTGGCTCAAATTTCTTACTTTACCAATGAGGAAACTGAGGCCTAGAGAGCTTAAATAGTAGCCCAGGATCAATATATTTCAACAGCTTATGTGCCTTTGTACCTGACTGTATATTATTATTATTTTTACGGTGTCTTTGAGAATAAACATGCTTTAGTAAATATGTTAGAGAACCAAGAAGAAATTCTAACACCAATACCAGTACTTAATACTACTCTTAGATATTACTATTCTATTCTAAAATTTCCTTTTCCTGAAAATTATATCAAATATAGCACTAAAGCTTTATTTTATGATATTAAATCATTATACTAGTTTTATGGATCAATGCATGTTCATGGTTCAAAACTAATAAATAACCAGAGCAAACCTTTTACTGATTATATTTCTTGAAAAATTTTTTTGCTGCCAATACTGAATTTTTAGAAATCAAGATTTTGCTTATAATTTAAATAGAATATGCATGGTTATTTATCATTAACTATCAAATGAATTTTCAGATGTTAATAAACCTCAAGCCTTTTAGATAGAACAAAATAAAATATATATAGCATTTTCATCTTGTTGTTAGTGGCAGCACATATATGGCCACAAGAGGGCGATAGAAGAAAATAATTGAAATTCCAAGGATTATTTCAGCTGCGTATAATGTGAGGATGTTGTAAGTTATCTTTGATCATGAACTTAACATTATTATCAGTTCTGACAATATAAAGCTCCATAGTATTTAACTTGGAAATGAAGACAAATTAAGCTCAATGTTTTCCTTTAGGTTGTGATATTCACAGTTTCGCAATTGATACATCATCCCATGTGTGATACGAGAATAAGAGTGCATCCTTCTTGTAAGGATGTCATGGAAAAACAGTTGTAATGAACAGCCAGTACTGTCCCCAGAGACTGGCAGTCTTTCAGTGATCAAAATCACTCTAATTTTTAAAGACTGTCATGGATATTGATGACCCTTGCCTGATCACTGCTGATGTATGTAGTTACCTGCTTTCGAGCACATCATCTAAGACCAAGACAGAAAAAAAGATCCTTTATGAATTAAGATCTATTTTGAGAGTTAAAAGGAGATTGATTAGTAATATAGTCTGTAACCCCATGACTTAAGGTAATGTAGCATAAATAATTACTTTTTCTAGGGCAAAGAAGAAAAAGTATTTAGAGGATAAAGAAAGATTTAATATACTGAGTACTTCAGAAATCTCTGTCCATGCTAACCTCAAATCCCCAAAATAGTGCACACCATCCAAAATGTATGTTTGCTTTGTTCTCAGGGAAATAATGCGATCGTTTCCCAATTGAATTTCTGGAAGCAGGTGTCCTTTATGACAGCATCACCTTAATTCCTGCCAAGAACATAATGTTCAGAACACAATTCCTGTTGTATTAATTTCATTATTGTTTGTAGTACTCTGCCCACTCTACCAGACGTACTCCAGGGTGACTCAAATAGCTCGAGAGAATTTCTATTTATATCCAACATTGTGTCTATTTGATCACATGCCTTAGTTTTGAAGATTATATGATTTTTTAATTTAATGAGGATGTAATAATATACTAGATTAAATAGTTTATGGATTTGTATTTTTGATGGTCCCTCACACCATATAATATAGACTTAGATTTGAGATTTTATAAGTTGAAATAGGCTATATTAGTAGAAAAACATCCCTTTGATGTGCAATGGAAAAAGCTTGAAAATAGCTTCTTTTTCAGTTTACAGAGACGAATTCTTTCAACTTTAGAGTCCTTTTTGACCGAGAATAAGTCCTCTCCATTGGCATTAATGTTCCTAAAATAGTTAGGATATATAAATTACATTTATAAACTTTCTGTAAATGCTATCTGCGTGAGTTGATCATCTAATTTAGAAAAGGAGTAACAAAAACTAGCTTTAAATATTCTGCTATGGGGACTAGACATTTCTGTCAATTTATTTAAATGAACATAGTTTTGAGCCAAGTTTCTCTGTGATGCAGGACAACTGTTTGTAAGACAGTGGTGAGCGTGGAGTGACAGTACCAGTTCAGAGAGTGATTTTAGTGAAATCTGAGAGTGACTGCTGTTGAGAATTGATCTCTCCTCTTTCTATGGCTTACAAATCATATTTCTCTCTATCACGAACAGCTAAGTTATAGCACACAAAGTAATTATGGGGAGTAAAAAGAGAAAAAAGTCAGGAAATGGCACTTAGAAATACTTAGAAAATGCAGGAGAGTAACAGAAACAGCAGAAATGAGTTTACTACCTATCAGGATAATTATTTTCAAATAAGATGTCCGAATACAATCTTCTCAAGAGCTCTGTCAGATATGTGTTATTGCAGCCAGTTTACAGCCTTAGAAACCATGACTTTCAAAGTCAAGAATCAAAACAAAGCAAGTCACGAATCTTGCCCAGGGACACAAAATAGCCACTTGACAAAGCAACCTAGCCAAGATTCAAGCCATCTGGGCGACCCTGGTCCAAGCTGGGTGATCTTTTTTCCATCTTGTGAAAGTTTCTAATGACAGTCGCTAGATTACCTGAACACTAGAGATCAGCAAGTTTCCTGGCCTGATAGAAAAGGTTGAGAAAGAACGTCAAAGGAGGAAAAGCCGAGGAAGAGCAAAGGAGAGGAAGAGTCTGCCAGACCTGGAGACGGAGAATCTGGGGCTCTGTATCTGAGAGGCCCCAGGGCCTAATGGATAGAAGCCCCTTCTCCACACAGATGCCCTTGCTCACCTGTGTTCCATCCATCCTGACCCCTGCTCTGTGCTCCTGCCGTCATCCCTTCTGGTCTGTGCACATGTCTCTCCCAAACGTGATAAGGCTTCTTCTCAGATACTACAGCTATGTCAGTCAACTTTGGCTGAATTTTGAAAGCTCTTTGGGCCTTTGGCTCAGGCTTTTTTTTTTTAATGTTTTTAAAGCTGAGAGATTTTTGTTAAGTCTGACCAAGGACCCAAAGAAGATCATGCCGTGACATTACTATATCAATGATACCAGTTCCAGATTTTAATACACAGCCTTTAGCTCCTTCCTTTCACACTGAGTTTCCCTGCCTTGTTGGTGAGCCCTCCAAAGGGAGTTCACGTTTCAGTCATGAATCTGGGCGCAAGCATAATTTTTCTTGTTAAATTTCTTGTTTCAGGATGTAAACATAGGCTTTGAATCCTCAGTCACATCTCTAACAACTGCTTAGGGCATGTCCATGCAAATCGGACATATTACAGGCAACCTTGACATGTCAGTTACAGAAATTGATAAGGTTAGACCCTAACCGCTACCCTGAAGTGTGTAAGCACATGATAGTAACATGTTCCATTCTGTCATGAATTTTTGTTTAAATGAACGTAGTTTTGAGCCAAGTTTCTCTATGATGCAGGACAAATGAGTGGTGAGCGTGGAGTGAGTGACAGAAGTTCAGAGAGTGATTAGTATATGTGAGCAGCCTCATACCATCATTAACCTCTATGCTTTAACAAACTGAGTTGATGTCATTCTACATGAAATTTGCTCAGTTATTCACATTTAACTGACTAATTGATTAAGTTACTTTGAATTGTTTTGCTAATAATGCAATTCATTGCAAGATAGCCTAACCTCCTTGACTTTTGCAAGTTGATATCATATTTAATATATAGAAAGATTTTAAAATGTATACAACCTGTAACTTGGAAGTAATTACTTCTATCAAAATTTTGTGAAAGGCCAAACCAGTAAAGTGTATGTCATTATCTTAATTCTTGTTGTCTATGATAGATTTTGAGGGGTAAACCTTTAAGATATCTCATCATTATCCTTATCATGATTAGATATTATGTATAAAAATGTCTAGTCAAGGCTATGGTTTTTCCTGTGATTTTTCCTGTGAGAGTTGGACTGTGAAGAAGGCTGAGCACCGAAGAATTGATGCTTTTGAACTGTGGTGTTGGAGAAGACTCTTGAGAGTCCCTCGGACTNAAGTTATGACCAACCTAGATATCATGTTAAAAAGCAGAGACATTAATTTGCCAACAAAGATTCATCGAGTTAAAGATATGGTTTTTCTGGTAGTCATGTTTGGATTTGTGAGTTGGACTGTGAAGAAAGCTGAGCACTGAAGAATTGATGCTTTTGAACTGTGGTGTTGGAGAAGACTCTTCAGAGTCCCTCGGACTCTCTCAAGGAGATCCAACCAGTCCATTCTGAAGGAGATCAGCCCTGCGATTTCTTTGGAAGGAATGATGCTAAAGCTGAAACTCCAGTACTTTGGGCACCTCGTACGAAGAGTTGACTCATTGGAAAAGACTCTGATGCTGGGAGGGATTGGGGGCAGGAGGAGAAGGGGACGACCGAGGATGAGATGGCTGGATGGCATCACTGACTCGATGGACGTGAGTCTGAGTGAACTCCGGGAGATGGTGATGAACAGGAAGGCCTGGCGTGCTGTGATTCATGGGGTTGCAAGGAGTCGAACACGACTGAGCAACTGAACTGAACTTATAAAAATGTGGCGTGAGGTAAGCGCTAAGCAATGTACGAATTATAGGATTGGCCTGGTTCTGAACTTAAGAAATTAATAATTAAAAATCGGGGTATACAGAGAGTAGTAACAGCCACATATCTACTGTGTATTTTTTGGATTTTCAAGTTGACATATAATTATCAACTACTCTAAGAAGAATGTATTTTGACCTTTAGTGCTTGTAGAAATGAAAATACATTTTTCAGCCTATCTGTCTTACATTAAACCTGTTCCTTCCTATGTACCATTTCACATGGAATCTTTTCCTTTGGCAAAGGGAAGACATTGATCACAATAACCAATTAGTACAAAATAATATGATATGTGATTATATAAAGGATTGTTAGTATAATGTTCTGATCAAGGAAATGCGGAATATTATTTTTAGTTGTGTGTCTGTTCTTTTTCATGTAGTTATTTAAGTAGTGTCCAAAATTTAGCTGACTTGTTTACAGGAGATAAAAGAGTACTAAGTAAAATTTACCTTTTTTAACCCCAATATCACAGTCTTACTTTCATCACATCTTAGGTGGAAAATGGTGTGGATAACACTTCTCTATTCAAAATAGACTCCAAACTCAAAACATGATATCTTTAGCTAGCGAATAATAATTCCCATTTTCACACACAAATTTCTTGGCATCCTGATTCATCTAAGTTGAATTCTACCTGTTTAAGTTTTCTTGTATAAGCTTTGTAAATTTACATGTATCACAATAACAGCGGCTATTTATTCTGATATCTTGTATTGTTAATGTAAGTTACTCTGACATCTTTAGGGCTTCCCTGCTGACTCAGATGGTAAAGAATCTCTCTGCAAGGCCAGTTTTAAGCCCTGGGTCAGGAAGATCCCCTAGAGAAGGGAATGACTACCCATTCCAGTATTCTTGCCCAGAGAATGCCATAGACAGAGGCGCCTGGTGGACTAAAGTCAATGAAATGTTTGGCAGATCATTTCACTACTCATATTAGTAAACTAGTGATACATCCTTCAGCTTTAGAAGAAACAATGTCCCAACTCAATGTAGTAGATGGACAAAGTTAATGTTGTATCATTTAGGCTATCAAAGTTGACAAAGTTCCTCATCACTTAAGTGAGCATTTATAAATATGAGTTTGTATTTCTTGTGACTCTTATTCTATCTTGTCTGCTCTTTGAAAATAGCCCATGCCTTTTGAGTGTCTCTATTTTCCCTGTTTTGAATACATCCCAACAGTCTCACATCTCTAAATAAGTTGGAATATTCCTCTGGAGGGACTCTGCAAGATTGCTTTCTTATTCACACTTCCACTTAGTGCTGGCAGGAAGGCTAATTTCCCATTTGATTAAAATAGATTAATATTGGATGTGATTGTAGGTTCATTATCAAGTGTGCTCCATCACAACTTCTATCTTTCCCAAGGTGGTTGTGGAAGAGCATTTTCACTGTCTTGTTTTCCTTTTGCTTTTAAAAACTTTTAAATGTATTTTTTTAACCCCTTAGAGTTACCTTAGTGTCAATGTATTCGTGAAATGGATGAGACTCACTGAATATGTATATTCTTATTCACCTCAGGTTTAGTTTTATTCTGGACTATACATCTTATCTCTTCCTTTAAATTATAGTTTATTTAACAGTATTGCTAGATGATTCTGGTTATCTTCAAGATGCTTCTTTAGTTTGGAAGTTTTACAACTGAGATGTCACAATTCTGGAGGCAGGGAAATTTGAAACATTGACAACCTGGGCTCAATCTGTCTATCTGGTCCTGTTTTTCCAGAGCTTTCCTGAGAGCTACAAATGCCAATTTATTTCATGTCCAACCTGCTTTATATTTGAGTCTCTGCCCGTGTTCCTAAGCCATGTTTACCAGGGCTCTAGGACTTTGTCAAGATGCCCAAGAACAGTCCAGTAGGAGCTCTGAACAGTCACGTCTCTGATTCTGCTACCTCTGCTTCAAACAGAGAAATCTCACTTTTATATATCTATATCATGGGTTCCCATGTTTAATTTTACTTAACATACATTTTTCTGTTTAGGAAAGAGTCTAAATTACTAGTTACTGGACTAGATCAACATTTTATTCAAAGAGTCTATGATGTACCCCATAGCACTGACATCTGGCCCTCCAGATTATTTTGGTGTTGGTGTTTAGTTCTATGGGCTTCCCAGGTGATGCAAGTGGTAAAGAACCTATCTCCCAATGCAGGAAATATAGATTTGATTCTGATTGAGAGTGGTGATGACACTTAGAGCTTTATCTACATAATCTTACTTGATGTTTACAACACCACCGATTGTTCAAACCTATTTTAGTCCTCACTTTGGAGAAAAAGAAAACTGAGGCTAACTCAAAGTTTTATTGGTCAAGAAAGTAGAAGCCTGGAGATTTGAAACTGGGTCTGTTTGACACCGGTCTTCCCAGGTGGCACTAGCGGTAAAAACCCGCCTACCAGTGCAGGAGATATAAGAGATCCGGGTTTCATCCCGGGTCGGGGAGATCCCCTGGAGGAGGGCATGGCAGCCCACCCCAGTATTCTTGTCTGGAGAGTCTCCATGGACAGAGCAGCCTGGCGGGCTACAGTCCATAGGGTCTGAAAGAGTCAGAGATGTCTGAAGCGACTGAGCTTGCTCTCACTCTGTTTGGCCGTTGTACTGAGTCAATCATTTAATGATAATATCATAATTCCAAGAAATATCCAATTCCTTGAATTGAATCAGTTCAGTCAAATTAACATTTTTTGGTATGACTGGAGTTGCCAGTGTATAATGCTGCCCAAGACACTAAAATTATGTTGCTGATTATGTGCCTTTTTGATAATTAAAGCAAAACATTTATAATAAAAATTTCTGCCTCTGTTATGATGTGTTAATATTTATGTTCCTTTCATTTATTTATGTGTGATGGATGTCAAGTACAAGGCAGATAAATTGAAGGATAATAATAAATGCCCACAATTTATCATAGAATAATAAACTCTTAATTCTGTGTTTATACAGCTTCCTAATCAACAAACTACCAAAATGTGACTTGATCACAGTCCTTCAGTTATCTGTCCACATTTCAAGCTAAGAAATTGGATTCTGGAATAATAATTCAGTCAGTATGTTCAAAATAAAGTTTTACTGAGATCATTCCCTGTCTTAGTGGTGGTCAACCATTCATTCCTTATTTAGTTATTGGACCGAAGAATATACTAATAACACAAAACTGGTCACATGACCTGGATTTAGAAAAGAAGATCAGCATTAAAAAACTGGAATTTAATAGAGAACAAGGTAAAAGCTAATCTTCTCAGAGAAGAAGAAATATTAGTCAGCAAATTTTGAGGCTAAGGGTATACTAGATCAGTGTTTCTCATAATGACACATAATGTTCACATAATGACACGAAGAGAAAATCATGGTATTTCTCTGTCACACTAATGTAGGCAGGGGAGGATGCTCAAGGCTAGAGCTGAGCAACCTCAGGAGCCTAGGAAGTTGAGACTTTGAGGAGTCACCCTGAAGCTGAGAGACTGGTGTTGCAGTGTACTTGTAACCTATTTGTAGCACACTAGTTGAGATGCTCTGTCCTAGTTAGCTCAGAATGATTCATGGTACGACCAAGAAGAGCAGGACATTTTTATCTTTCTTATGTTCAGCATGACTGCAAAATAAAAGAATTGCACTATGTCAATGATCCCTTAATGTTGACTGCACTTTGAAAACACCAGGGGAGCTTTAGAAAAGTACTCATTTGGCATCCTTAAACTAATTAAACCAAGAGGGCTAGAAGTAAGGCTTAAATATTAGTATTTTTAAAAGCACCCTAGAGAATTCTAATGATGGAAGATTCTACTGTTCTGGATGATTGCTAGGACCTTTTGTGTCTCTAACCATCTGAAACTTTAAATAATGTTTGGAGATAGCAAGCAAGTTTGGAGGCCAATGAATAATTGGATGCTTTAAAGTGATAATCAAGGAAAATCCATGAAAGAGATATGGACAAAAGATACCATAAAAGAATGATGCTTAGGAAGATCTCCTTGTAGACTTGAAATTGTCAGGAATTTTTTCTTTCTCCGTGTGACAAAATCGAGTGGAAAGATCAGTCTCGGACTTTGAGATGAGGTGAGACACAAAGATAAGCGTGGGTGCAAATGTAGGTAAGGGTACAAAGAAAGGGATTTCGGTATAAAGCTACTGTAAGTTTGTGAAGAGTGAGTGAGCAAGCAGTGGAGAAAGGCCTTCAACAGATTAGAGGAAAGTCTATGGAAGTGCTGTGAAAGGAGACAAGTGGGAGATAAAGAAAGGCAGGCAGCATAGGATCACTGCCGAGCTGGAGAATGGCAGCGTGAAAATGCATCAGTTGTGTGACGTACTCCAACAGCGCATATCCACTCAGGCTGAAGCAGACAGAATGGACAATTGGATTAAGAAATATTTACAAATGAATCAGATAAAAATGTATTAGGAAAATAGGATGAGACTGGCAAGAGAATGGAAGACGTAATAGATCATGGATTCCTGGTTAGGTGTGGAGAGAATGGAAATAAAAGTTAACTCATAAATTAGGAGAAAACTGGGTCAGTTGATTCCTATTTTTAAGATGTCCAGGAAAAAATACAGTGAATCATAACAAACTGTGGAATATTGTTAAAGAGTTGGGAATACCAGATCATCTTACCTGCCTCCTTAGAAACCTGTATGCAGGTCAAGAAGCAACAGTTAGAACCAGACATGGAACAACAGACTGGCTCAAAATGGGGAAAGGAGTACATCAAGGCTGTATATTGTCACCCTGCTTATTTAACTTATATGCAGAATACATCGTGTCAATTATCTGGGCTGGATGAAACATAAACTGGAATCAAGATTGCTGGGAGAAATATCAATAACTTCAGATATGCTGATGATACCACTTTAATGGCAGAAGAGGAGCTAAGGAGCCTCATGATGAAGGTGAAAGAGGAGAGTGAAAAAGCTGGCTTAAAACTCACCATTCCAAAAACAAAGATCATGGCATCTGGTTCCATCAGTTCCTGGCAAATAGAAGGGGAAAAGTAGAAACAGTGACAGATTCCATTTTCTTGTTCTCTGAAATCACTGAAGATGGTGACTGCAGCCATGAAATTAAAAGATGCCTGCTTCTTGGAAGAAAAGCTATGACAAACCTAGATAGTGGATTAAAAAAGGAGAGACTTTACTTTGCCAACAAAAGTCCATATAGTCAAAGCTATGGCTTTTCCAAGAGTCATCTATGGATGTAAGAGATGGAACATAAAGAAGGCTGAGTGCCGAAGAATTGATGCTTTTGAACTGTGGTGTTGGAGCAGTCCATCCTAAAGGAAATGAACCCTGAATATTCGTTGAAAGGACTGGTGCTGAAGCTGAAGCTCCACTGCTCTGGCCACTTGATGCAAAGAGCCATCTCATTGGAAAAGACCCTGAAGCCGGGAAAGATTGAGGGAAAGAGGAGAAAGTGGCAACAGAGGACAAGATGGTTGGATGGCTTTGCTGTCAATGGACATGACTTTGAGCAAACTCAGGGAGACAGTGAAGGACAAGGAAGCCTGGCATGCTGCAGTACATGGGGGTCACAAAGAGTTGGACATGACTTGGTGACTGAACACCAACAAGTTAGAATATGAGAATGAAAGAATGAGGAATGTTTGTCCTGGGAAATCCCTTCTAGTTTATGAGTCATTGTGCATCCCTGTGTGCATGTGTGCACCATCGTGAAGTTGTGTCCTACTCTTTTTGACCCAGAGAGTCACAAAGGCTGGACTCCAGCCAGGCTCCTCCGTCCATGGGACTCTCTGGGCAAGAATACGAGCATGGGCTGTCCTTTCCTTCTCCAGGGGATCTTCCCAACCCAGGGATTAATCCACACCTCCTGCACTGCACACAGATTCTTTCTGGCTGAGCCACCAGGGAAGCCCCCCCATGCAGCAGGGACACCATTATAATTATGAAATGAAAAGGAAAATTGCTCAGTCGTGTCTGACTCTTTGCAACGCCATGGACTATACAGTCCATGGAATTCTCTAGGCCAGAATACTGGAGTGGATAGCCTTTCCTTTCTCGCTTCTGGCCTAACTTGTGTTCTTTGAAGCAGAACTGATTTCTTGGTAAGCCTGGAAATCAACTGGAGAATTAACAGGAATCATATCTTGTTTTATTCTTCCCTCCCTTCATTAGTCTCTCGAACTGCCTGCCTCCAGGGAGCCTCCATTCTAAACTGCCTTTTGTCAAGCTGAAAACTTTGTATCTTCTCTCAGCCCACTCATCTATTGCCAAAGCCTTTAATTTAAAGAAGTAAAGTCAACTAATTAGCTCACATATCTAATCTGTGTTCTTTAATATGGATGTATTTTAATGTTCTCTCTCCTCCATGATTAATTTGTACCATTTTGCCACATCTCCAACATTCAAAGCATCCTTCCCCAACCTACTCTCAGCTGATGACCTTTCTTCTTAAGTCCCCAGAGATTTGCACCACCTCCCACCACCACAATTACCAGGATAGGTATTCAGTGCTCTGCTTCCATGCCTGATCAAAGATGGGGTCCTCTTCCTCTCTAAAGCTAGTCTCTTTTCTAATAGATTCTATCTCCTCTCATCTACTGCAGAAATTTGCCTCTTTTCATTCTACATCATCAGTTTTTCATCGTCTGCCTAGAGCCTTTCCCTCAGCAAAATGTTCTTATTTCTCTCCTTGCTCTCTTTTTGCCAGCCAATGTGCCATTTCTTTAATTCCCTTTGCAGCAATATGTTTTAAATTGCTGCACAGTTTCCAATTTCTCTCCTCCCATTTTATCTTAAGTTTAATCAGCTTTCCTTCCACCCCTCCACTGAAGCCAACCTCTGCTATGTTATTAATAACTCCAAGAGCCAATCTTCATCTTACTTGGTCTCAGCATCGGATACAGATGATCACTCTCACTTCTTGGATTCATGCTGATCAGCGGTCTCTCAGACACATCATTTTGGTCTTCCCTCTGGTTTGCTGATTCATTCTGCTCATACTCGTTTGCTGGTCTCCCAAGACGCTTAAAGCTAGAATGCACTAGGGCTTAGGCTTTGACTTCCTTTCTTTTCTATTTGCCTTCATTCCAGTCTTTTGGTTTTAGTCTGTATGCTTATTTGGTACCCAGATTTGCGTGTTCGACTGCCTTTGTAAATCCCTATTTAGATAACTAGTAGAAACCTCAAACTCACCATGTGCACAACTCAACGACCGAATTGTTCTCAAACCTGCTTTTCTGGCAGTCTTCTTCATCTCAGCTGGTAGCTATTTCATTCTTCCGTGGGTAAGACCAGAAAAAGGAAAAAGCCACAATGAGAGTGTTAGTTGCTCAGTTGTCCAGCTCTTGGCAACCACATGGACTGTAGCCTGCCAGGCTTCTCTGTCCATGGAATTCTCCAGGCAAGAATACTGAAATGGGTAGCCATTCCTTTCTCCAAGTATCTTCCCAACCAAGGAATTGAACCCATGTCTCATGTGTTGCAGGCAGATTCTTTACCATCTGAACCATCAAGGAAGGCCCTTCCATGGATCAGACCAAACACTTGAAAAATTGCTCAGGTCAAAAGACTTGAAATTCTTTTCTTTTACAACCCACAACTGATCCATTAGGGAAATCTGAGTACTTTAATGACATTAAAATAAATAGTTCATCAGATAGCCCATCACGCAGAGATTCTTAGATGTATGAAATCAATCATTCAATCAATCAGGGTTGTTTTTTTTTCCTTTTTTTATATTTCTGTACTGAATTAAAATCAGTGGTGGATAAGCAATGCCAACATATAATTTTGAATTATAGTGTGGTTTTGCCATCAGATAGGAGAAGGCAATGGCACCCCACTCCAGTACTCTTGCCTGGAAAATCCCCTGGATGGAGGAGCCTGGTAGGCTGCAGACCATGGGGTCGCCAAGAGTCGGACACGACTGAGCGACTTCACTTTCAGTTTTCACTTTCATGTATTGGAGAAGGAAATGGCTACCCACGCCAGTGTTCTTGCCTGGAGAATCCCAGGGACGGGGGAGCCTGGTGGGCTGCTGTCTATGGGGTCGCACAGAGTTGGACACGACTGAAGCGACTTAGCAGCAGCAGCAGCAGCAGCGGCCATCAGATAAACCTGAAAGTAAGTGACTTTCTCACTTACCTGCTGTGTGACCTTAGACAAGTTATCATTTTTCTTATATATTCCTTAAGAATATATAAGATTCATATTCCTTATATATAACTGAGAAATACCTCCTTTAACAGGTTTTGAAAAAGGCACCACTATGACTGACATATAACATCATTCAATAGATGGTAACTCTTGAGCCATTGTTCTTGCTCTTAAAAGAAAACAAAATAGGACAGTGATTGGCTTTGGCTTACAACGAAAATTCTTGGAAAAAGTAAGATTAAGAATAAAATAATGTACTTGCTACCATGGCCGCTGTGGCAGTAGAGAATTTAAAGTTAGAAATAAGATATTCTAAAGTTTAGACAGTCTACTCCACAGTTTTGCATAATAATGCCCTGTAATCTTGAAGTCTTTCTAATTTAATATGGGATTATGAATGGCATGTGCATCCATATAAGTTAATGTTTTTTTAATCGTCTTATTATTCCAAGCTAACCATGGTAATGCTATCCTGAAGGTCTTTGCCTAGAATTGGTTGCCATCGTGATTTCTCTAATCCTATCAGTTAAATCTGTTTCTTCTGGGATGATATAATCAAGATGTTTAGTGTAAAGTGAACTGCATAAAAAAGCATTAGAATATCTGTCTTGTTTGCTTGGAGTATGTGTTTATTTTCTTTTATACGATATTTCTCTTAAAGCTCTGTGAATATGTACATGGAGATGAATTTATCTATGTGTACATTTGGGTGAGTGCATTCATATAAGCGAGGTGTCTCAAGATATATTTTTAAATGTATTTTCTAAACCACTTATACAGCATTATTTAATAAAAACAATGTAAGTTGATAGAATATCTATATTTGTTCATTTTTACTTCTGTTCATTCATTCAGCAAAGACTTGCCAATTATGTACCAAACAGTGCACTCAGCCCAAAGTTGGAACATTAGACATACCACATACTAGCTGTAAGAATCTGAGAATGAGGAAACAGATTTTTTAATTGTCCAGACTAATCAACAAGTCAAATGAGATAATATTAAAATGTAATCTTTGGTTG
>SJYV01037653.1:2386-16753 GCA_006410875.1 Neotragus pygmaeus | reverse complement strand
GATGCTTTTGAACTGTGGTGTTGGAGAAGACTCTTGAGAGTCCCTTGGACTACAAGGAGATCCAACCAGTCCATTCTTAAGGAGATCAGCCCTGGGATTTCTTTGGAAGGAATGATGCGAAAGCTGAAGCTCCAGTACTTTGGCCACCTCATGTGAAGAGTTGACTCATTGGAAAAGACTCTGATGCTGGGAGGGATTGGGGGCAGGAGGAGAAGGGGACGACTGAGGATGAGATCGCTGGATGGCATCACGGACTCGATGGACATGAGTCTGAGTGAACTCCGAGAGATGGTGATGAACAAGGAGGCCTGGTGTGCTGCGATTCATGGGGTTGCCAAGAGTCGGACACGACTGAGTGACAACTGAACTGAACTGAACTGGCAGAAAGAGAAAAGAAACTAAAGAGCCTCTTGATGTGGGTGAAAGAGGAGAGTGAAAAAGCTGGCTTAACACTCAGTATTCAGAAAACCTAAGATCATGGTATCTGTTCCCACCACTTTATGGCAAATAGATGGGGCAAAAATGGAAACAGGACAAACTTCATTTTCTTGGCCTCCAAAATCACTGCAGATTGAGACTGCCGCCGTGAAATTAAAAGACGCTTGCACCTTCAAAGAAAACTATGACAAACCTAGACAATGTATTAAAATGAATAAACACCTCTTACCAACAAATGTCCATATAGTCAAAGCTATGGTTTTTCAAGTAGTCATGTAAGAGATGTAACAGTTGGACCATAAAGAAGGCTGAGTGCTTGGTGCTTTTAAATTGTGGTGCTGCAGAAAACTCTTGAAAAGTCCCTTGGACAGCAAGGAGATCAAATCAGACAATCCTAAAGGGAATCACGTCAGAATATTCATTAGAAGGACTGATGCTGAAGTTCCAATAATTTGGCCACCTGATGCGAAGAGCTGACTCATTGGAAAAGACCCTGCTGCCAAGAAAAACTGAAGGCAAAAGGAGAAGGGGATGACAGAAAATGAGATGGCTGGATGGCATCACCAACTCAATGGACATGAGTTTGAGCAAATTCCAGGAGATGGTGAAGGACAGAGAAGCCTGACATGATGCTGTCCATGGGGGTTGCAGAGAGTCAGGCAAAACTCAGTGACTGAACTGAAGTGCTATCCCCGAGATCTATACCTGCCAGGAGGGCGGCACTAATCCCAGGCCCTTGCTTCACCTGTTAGTGGGCAGGCAATAGCCCCAGAGTCTTCTCAACCATGACTCTACCCAACTGTGAGCTAGTATAAGCCCCAGAGCCCCCTGGCATTCTGCAGTCAGCCACCTAATGAGCCAGAAGCACCAATAAGAGAGTACCCTCTACAGAAGGTAGGATCTGGCAACCAACCAGATTGAGGTCCAGTCAAGCCTACCAGAGATCTCAAATAGCCTACCACGATAAAAGGACCACACAGCCCTCATGTGAAAGCCTCTTAAGGATATAGACCAGAAACAAGTCATATATGTTTGCTGCTGGGACACATGTTATCTCCTACAAAAGACCATTTCAATAAGCTCAGGAAACCTAAACAACCTATCAGACACATAAAAACAGCAACTTATACAAAAATGAGGCAACAGAAGAGCATATTCCAGATGAACAAACAAGCAAAACCCCCAGAAGAACTAAGTGAAGTGGAGATAGGCAAACAAGAGTTCAAAGAACTTGAGAGAAGAATGGAAACACAGAACAAGAAGTTAGACATTTTTAACAGAGCTAGAAAATATAAAAACAAACTTGATGAAGAAATGATAACTGAAATGAAAAATACACTAAATGACACAAAAGAATGGATCAGCGAGATCAAAGAGTAATGGGAATCATTGATGATGAACAAGAAAAAGAATGAAAAGAAATGAGGACCATTTAAGAGACTTCTGGAGAACATAAGAATACTAACATTTGTGTTATAGAAGTCCCAGAAGAAGGAGAGAGAATGAAAGGCGCTGAGAACATGCATGAAGACACAGCAGCTAAACACTTCCCTAATCTAGAAAGAGAACAGATATATAAGTCCCAGAAGCTCAGAGAGTCTCAACACAAGGAGGAACTTACCAAGACACATGACCATTAAAATGTCAATGATTAAATATAGAGAGAATATTAAAAGCACTAGGGAAAACAAATAAGTTATATACAAAGGCTATCTGATGACTTATTAGCAGAACAGCAGGCCAGAAGGGAGTGGCATGATATATAATGAAAGGGAAATACNGATTAAATATAGAGAGAATATTAAAAGCACCAGGGAAAACAAATAAGTTATATACAAAGGCTATCTGATGACTTATTAGCAGAACAGCAGGCCAGAAGGGAGTGGCATGATATATAATGAAAGGGAAATACATACAACCGAGAATACTCAGCAAGACTCTCACTTTCTCACAGGGAAGAACGGACTCCATGTTGGATTTGTTTCTTTTACTTTAACCTTTGCTTCTCATTGCTTTTGTTCACTAAAAGGATACCGTCTATACATATGGCCTTCCTCAGGGAACCTTGCCCCTCTGCCTGAAAGTTAAACCAAAATGATGCCTTTGTTCCGGACCTTGTCCACCTGTGGATGGCAACAGGAAGGAAGAAATGAACGCATGTCTCTCTTGAGGCTAGCTATTCCAGGAGAGATCTATAGGAGTAACTGCCTTTTTCATTTTGCCTCCTTACCTCCCCCTCGCTCTGTTCTAAAAAAGAACCTACCATCCAGACCCTGACTAAATGATTATTTTGAGACATTCATTTGCCATCCTCGTCTTCTGTCTTTCTGATAAAATCGTAGTCCTCGCCTCAACATCTCATCTCTGACTCATTGACATCTATGTGGTGAGCAGAGCAAAGTTGGACTCAGTAACAAATTTGGCTTAGCCAGCCAGGAGCCTTGCTGCTCGTGGCTAGCCAGCCCCAGTCAGGGAATATTGGGGCAAGGCCCTAGCAGCTGCCGGGACTATCTGCCTGAGGATCCTTCCTTCAAAATTCCCTGACGCAGCACCAACTGCCCCAGTCGAAGCAAGAAACCGACAAACTTCTAGGAGATAACAGATATCTGTTGTAGGTAAGTCCATCCGATTGGTAACCAGTTTGTTGGTGTTATATCATGGTTTTATATGTCCTTTTGTGTTGCAAGTCTACAGACTTGATTTTGTAGGTTAAGTTGCTCTTGTGTGTAGCTCCTCTTATGTGGAGCTAGGAACATATTCTCCCCTAAATTTCAGTTTTTTCCTTTTTGGGACAAGTCAATTTGGTTGGGGCACTTTGCTAGGGAGGGGAGTTGTCATTGGAGTGTAACATGACTTAGAACCAGCTTGTTCAGAACTAATTCATTCTTTTTCTTTTTTTTTAATTCACTGTTTTTATGTGGTAAGTCTACCCAAGCTGGGAACCAGTTTGATGATTTTTGTCATGGCTTTGTTTTGGTTTTGTGTCCATCAATGTTGGAATTTGTTTGTGCTTTTTATAAAAATGGAGAATATTTCATGTATCCCAAAGAAAGCTCTTTGGGGAGTGTATTAGATATGTTAAGAAGAGCGAAAGCCCAGAATGCCTCACTGAATTATCGCGGTTAACTGGGTTAACTAACTTGTGGTTAAAAGTGTTTTACAAAAGAGCTGGGAAAAGAGATAGGATTACATATTTAGAAGCATTTATGCTATTGCAGTCCATGTTTGACTGAGCAACTTCACTTTCACTACGCTACCACGTCAGGAGGAAAGGAAATCAGAGGGCACCCACTTTGGACCAGGAGCCACTTCCACAGCAGGAATATTCCCCTTGTGCCCATGTCCTGTGGGAAGCCAGGAGGCTCCACTGGACTTGGGGAATCTGACTCTAATTTCCCCACAGGAGCCCTGGGTAACTTTGACAGTGGGGAAAAAATTGACTGACTTTCTAATATGGGTGCCACATAACCTTGGAAACACCAAGGCAGCACAGAAGACATCTCCATCTATCCCTGCCACTAGAGTTCCATTCATTCTCACAACTTCTAGACTGCCGCTGACTGAAACCTAGGGAATTCCTCAAAGGTATTTGCAAATAGAGTACCAAAATGGGAGACCATGGGTCTGACTAAGCTAACCATAGCTTAAACTCAGAGCCTGATAAAAATGTGGGAAGAAGCCATCTCCCCTCAGCTAATTAAGAACATGTAAAACTTTCAACAAAATAAATGGGTATGTCAGTCCTTCAATATCATTGATGTAGCCACCCAATACTTCAAAGAAAGAAAAACAAAACTGTCCTTGTTTTAGAAATGTAGTCTTTACATAAACACAAGTGTGGTCCAGAAATAATTTTAAAACCATCCATTTTTTTTTACCACTCCCCAAAACTTCCCTATTCAGCTTAAGAAGCATGGAAGTACTAAACTAAGGGGGAAACAAAGTCATCCTGGGAAGAAGTTACCTGTAACTTTGAGATGAAAATGTCCTACCTGGTCTTCTCAGGAACCTATCTCTGCCATCCTTTAAAGTACTAATTTTAAAGAGGAAAAAGTAATTTAGAATTTGGCTTTTCCAGAATAAATACAAATCCTAAGTGTCTTTTCTGCAAATATTGAGCCATCTAGCCAAGTGAGTTTGACTTATTCCATCTGCCAAAACCCAATTTTAATCCAACCTCTTTTGTGATCTGATGGATTTTACATTGTCTTAACCGGACTCAGGGCTGAAATCTTGAAATGAGAAATGGGATCTCTGTGTGTTTGTGTGTATTTTTGTCTTTGGATAACATTGCCATGGTTGATCTGTAAAAGAGGTCTACTTAACTAGCTTAAAGAAAAATAAGCACTTACAAACAATTCTCAGTACAAGAGAAATTAAGCTAAATGAGGTTCAGGTTCATGTGAACCAGGAATATTAAATTAACACTGGTATTAATGTCTATTCATTGATCTAATTAACACAGACATGTCTTAGGAATCATCAACATTAAGTATAATATTGTATCATGCCTAGGTTTGTGTGTGCCTGCTAAGTCACTTCAATGGTGTCCAACTCTCTGAAACCCTATGGACTATAGCACATCTGGCTCCTCTATCCATGGGATTCTCCAGGCAAGAATACTGGAGTGGGTTGCCATGTCTTCCTCCAGTGGACCTTCCTCACCCAGGGACTGAACCCATGTCTCTTATGTCTTTTCCTGCATTGGCAGGCAGGTTCTTTACCAGTAGTGCTACTAGGGAAGGCCAGTTTTAATATAAGCTAAATAAAATCTTGTTTTATCTATTATAAATTCATCAGCCAGAGAGAAATTGAGATAACAGCTTTGGGTGAACTTTTAGAAATAATTATATTTTAGGATCCCTTCAGATATTCCATAATTGAAAGTTAGAATTGTCCTAAAATAAGTGACGGAAAGTTTGTGGAAAGTGGGCCTCAAAAAAAAAGTCTTTTGTACATAATCAGTCAGGATTAACTTTAAAGTAAGTTTGAGTAAATAAACTTTTAAAATATGCTGGTCTAAAACTGAATTTGGCTTTACTATTAAAATGACAAATTTTCTTAAGATGTTGCATTGCCTTTGATTACAGATATTGTTTCTTTACCTCTTAAGTGATCTGTTCTGTATTTGCCTTTAAAATATTTTATTGTTAGTTTGGCTAAGTGAGTAACTACTGTTTCACAGTGACCTATGATCCTGTTGTGTTTTAAAATTTTTTCTGATATTCTTTCAACAAAACATCCTAAATCAAATTATAGTAAAGTTCCTTTCACCTCTACCTAACTTTTGTTGTTGCTGTTCAGTCACTCAGTCACGTCCGACCCTTTGTGACCCCATGGACTGCAGCACACCAGGCTCCCTGTACTTCATCATCTCCCAGAGCTTGCTCAAACTCATGTCCATTGAGTCAGTGATGCCATCCACCCATCTTATCCTCTGTCATCATCTCTTGCCTTCAATCTTTCCTAGCACCAGGTTCTTTTCTCATGAGTCAGCTCTTTGCATCAGGTGGCCAAAGTACTGGGGCTTCAGCATCAGTCCTTCCAATGAATAGTCACAATTGATTTCCTTCAGGATAGACTGGTTTGATCTCATTGCAGTCCAAGGGACTCTCAAGAGTCTTATCCAAAGCCACAGTTCAAAAGCATCATATCTTTGGTGCTCAGCCTTCTTTAGGTTCCAACTCTCACATCCATACATAACTAATGGAAAAACTAATAGAAAATGCTTGCTACTTGGAAGAAGAGCTATGACCAACCTAAACAGCATATTCATATTAACAAGCATAGACATTACTTTACTTCAAAGGTCTGTCTAGTCAAAGCTTGGTTTTTCCAGTAGTCATATATGGATGTGAGAGTTGGACTATAAAGAAAGCTGAGCACTGAAGAATTGATGCTTTTGAACTGTGGTGTTGGAGAAGACTCTTGAGAGTCCCTTGGACAGCAAAGAGATCAAACCAGTCAATGGTAAAGGAAATCAGTCCTGAATATTCATTGGAAGGACTGATGCTGAATCTGAAACTCCAATACTTTGGCCAACTGAGGGGAAGAACTGACTCATTGGAAAAGAGCCTGATGTTGGGAAAGATTGAAGGTGGTAGGAGAATGGATGACAGAGGTTGAGATGGTTGGATGGCATCACCAACTCAATGGACACGAGTTTGAGCATGACATGGACTCATGGACATAAGTTTTAATATGTTGTTTGGTCATGGACAGGGAAGCCTGGCATGCTGCAGTCCATGGGGTCTCAAGGAGTTGAACATGACTGAGTGTCTGAATTGAATGGATAAAAACTGAAACCACAGTGTAAGAAAACAGGTATATATGAAAAGTCACCATATGACCCAGCAATACGACATCTAGGCATATACTCTGAGGAAGCCAAAACTGAAAAAGACACATACACCCCAGTATTCACTGTAGCACCATTTATAATTGCTGGGACATGAAAGCAACTTAGCTGTCCATTGGCAGATGAATGGATACAGAAACTGTGGTACACATATATAATGGAATATGACTCCAGCTATAAAAAGGAATGCATTTGACTCATTTATAATGAGGTGAATAAACCTAGAGCCTATTATACAGAGTGAAGTAAGTCAGAAAGAGGAAAACAAGTGCCATATATTAACATATATATATGGAATCTAGAAAGATGCTGCTGATGAAATTACTTGCATGTCAGCAATGAAGACACAGACATAGAGAGTAGACTTAAGAAAAAGGGTGGGGGAGAGGAAGGAGAGGGTGAGATGAATGGAGAGAGTATCAGAGAATCATATACACTAACATATGTAAAACAGATAGCCAATGGAGATTATCTGTATGACTCAGAGAACTCAAACTGGGGCTTCGTAACAACCTAATGGGGTGGGGAAGGGTGAGACGTGGGAGGAAGTTTCAAGAGAGAGGGGACATATGTACACCTATGGCTAATTCATGTTGGTGTATGACAGAAATGAAATCAATATCATAACACAATAATAAATCAGTTAAAAATAAATAAAAGGAATGCATTTAAAAAAAGAAAGTACACATGATCAATATATTTTCAAATTTTAGAAGCAAAGAAAGAAATCACAAAGCAAATTCAGAGTTTGCTTTTATAATTTTAAACTTCCATATGCAAAAAGAAAGAAAAAAACAAGTTATTTGGAAAATATTTGTAACAGATAAAGTTGTCTTTTAAATAAGAGTTCATAAAAGGTGATTAGGATAATAAAAATATACTAATGGAAAAAAAAAATGGTATGAAAATGCTTTTCCAAAAAGAAGAAATACAATGACAAAGAAATACACAGAAAACATCTAGCCACTTTATAATAATCAAACGGTTGCAATTTTAAAACTGAAGAAAAAGCTTTTTAATCTATCCAACTACAAATTTTGAAAAGATAATACTGTAGACAAAGATTAGGGAGATGAGATTTACATATATATTGGGAGGAAAAATAAATTTATACTAGCTTTGTTAAGGATAGTTTCTGTGTGCATAAAAAGTCTGTGATCCAACTATTCTAACTTTAAAATTTCCCTGTAAAATTATCTGACATGTAAACACTAATAAACATCCATCAATAAGGAATTACGATTAAATAATGATTTATCCACTTACTGTGAAGTTATTAAAAAGCACACAATTGAAGAATATTTAATGAAATTAGAAAGTGCTTAGGTTATAATGTTCGGTTGAAAAAAGTCATGAACAACATTGTAAGTCTAAATTCACTTATAAATATATTTATTTACATACATACGTATACATACTAGATGCATAGAAGTTAGCAGTGATTATGTCAGGAGGGTGGAATGGTAATGACGGATTTCCTTATTCATTTCTTTCTCTGTTTTCAAAACTTTTACACTTTTTGCATTTCTGATAACTCAACACACCCACTTTTAAATAGGAAGCTAATAACAGAGGAAGTTAAGTCTGTTTCTGCTCTTTCACTAGCCACCCATCTTCAGCTACTCACTCTAGATTCTTGAAGAAATGACACCTTTACCTTCTCAGCATCTTTAGTCAAAACATTTGAGATAACTATCCAGAGCTGAGAATGTGCAGATTGCTCTGGAGTGTAACAGACATAGCTTTGGAGTTGCACAAGTTTGCATGTGAATCTCAGGCCAGGCAATTACAAGCTGTGTCTCTTTGGCAACTCCCTTATATGTATTTTATGTGACTTACTTTCCTCCTTCACAAAGCAAGGTTACATGGTTACAAATATCTACCCAATATTAATGTGACAAGAACAGGATGGGAATAATTGTTCAACTGGTTCAAAGCAAACTCAGGAGTCAGGTTGCCTCAGTTCAAATCCCAGTTTGGTTACCTGCTAACTGTGGGGCCAGGCCAAGTTATTTAACCTTTATGAGATGTGGTGGCTGCCTGTATAATGGGAGATAAAAAGAGTGTCCACTTTACAGGGTTTTAGGAGAAGCATATGGTTTAGGAAACACTAAGATCCATCCTGGTACATGGTACACACTAAGCCCATGCTTTCCACAATAATTCAATGAAGCATTGGGTGTAAAACATGATTGCTGCTGCTGCTACTGCTAAGTTACTCCAGTCATGTCCGACTGTGTGACCCCATAGACAGCCGCCCACCAGGCTCTCCCGTCCCTGGGATTCTCCAGGCAAGAATACTGGAGTGGGTTGCCATTTCCTTCTCCAACGCATGAAAGCAAAAAGCGAAAGTGAAGTCGCTCAGTCATGTCCGACTCTTAGTGACCCCATGGACTGCAGCCCACCAGGTTCCTCCATCCAAGGGATTTTCCAGGCAAGAGTACTGGAGTGGGATACCATTGCCTTCTCCGAAAACATGATTAAAGAGATGCAATTCAATTAGTCCAGAATCTGAATATCTACTATGTGCCAAGTGCTTCTAAGGAATCCATGATAGCAGTATATACAACCTCTGCTTTGGGGAAAGTCTGATTTTGAGAAGGAGGCGCGTATATAGAGAAAAAAATTTCCCTAATAGAATAAAGTAAATCAGGTTAGAGTCTGTACAGGGCACTCTAGGAGCACAAAAAGGGGCTTTTCATCCATCTAATCTAGGAGTTCAGAGAAGGAAGTGATGTTGATCATGATGCACATAATAGGTATCTCACCCACGTCCATTTCTCCCTCTATTCCACTCTGCTAATCATCTCCTCTTGTCAATCCTATGAAGAGACTAGGTAATAAGAAACAGGAGAGGGAATGAAGAACAGACATGCTTGCTTTTCTTCCAGTTCACTTTCCCATGCCCACTGTAGGTAACTGGTGTTCACTACAAATTTGCACTCATTTTTGACATGCATTTGCCATTTCCCGGCTGTTTCTCCTGCTCTTGCAGGAGTTCTGTACTTCCCCTCCGTGGGTTGGGTTGACCTTTAGAGAAAGGCTATGCTAACCCTTCTGCTCACAAAGCAGTAAATACCCATGTCTTGCTGTCACAGAGTTTTAGGAACACAGGACGTCTGCAAATTAACTAAGCCGCTTAGTCAATATCCAACATCCCCAGGGGTACTTCTTTATTCTTTAGGCCAAACAGGACCTGTCTGGATACTCCCTACACCAAAACAGCTGATTTTGTTTTCCAGTCACTCCATGCCTGCCTCTAATTGGCATCTTTCTTAGGAGTCTAATTTAGAAGTTCAGATCTTTCCAGTGCAGGTCAAGAATGGGCCAAGCCTGGGGAGAGCTCTTTGGAAAGGCGAGCTGCTCCCTCTCGCTAGAAATCCTGTCCTTCTTCTCTCCACCATGCTGATTCCTTATGTCTGCTGAATCTCAACTATGGCATCACCCCTTCTGAAACCCATTCTCTGATTCTGCTTCCTGGTTCAGTTAGGTACCATCAGCAACAGCACCAATCCCAACAGTAACATTTAGAATTCTCTTTCCCACTTTAAACCATGAATTTTTGTAAGTGTGGTTATTATATCTTTTACCTGTAATCCAGTGCCAGTATGGTGGTGACATGGCATATAACAGGTGTCCAATCAGTATTTGATGAGTGAATAATAAATGAGTGAATGAAAAAGTGAACTTTTCATACAAATCAGGTATACAACTTAATGTAAGATAATAGAGCAAATCCTGGGCAGAAATGCATCCTTACAGACTCCTGCTAGGACTCTCAGGGCTTCACAGAGGGCCACCTTAGTCATGTAAAGCTGAACATATAGCTTATTTCCCTCAATAAAAGGCCTTCAAACTCTTTCTTGTTTTATATTTTATCACATAAGGAATACAGGCTTTTTTAATGCAGAAAAATAAAATAAAGAGCCCAGCCAATGATAATACTTTTAAAATGAAATTCTTTCCAAGACCTGAATGCTAGGAGGTATCTCACATTGGCCTTAAATGGCAATACAGAGCAAACAAAATTCTCAGTCAGAATTATACAGAAACTAAGGTGTGATTTCTCATATGCTGAATCCTCTCTCAGAAAACACCAATAAAATACAACTCACTGATGGTAAAGATTTGAGGTGTTAAATATTTTTTTAAATACATGTTTTCTTAGTGGTGAAGGACACACTATGGTGTGAATGTACTGAATATCACAGAATTGTGCATTTGAAGATAGTTAAAATGATAAACTTTATGTTATGTATCTTGTCTGTCTGTCTATATCTCCCCAGTGGTCACTTTGAAATTGTCCTGAACTAAGACTGCAATACCAAGGCTCAATGACCCGAGAGTGGCCATTTAAAATGAGGATTTGTAGGGAGAAAGGGGTAGTTAGGGAGTATAGAATGGACATGTACACACTGCTACAGTTAAAACAGATAACCAACAAGGACATACTGTGTGGCACAGAGAACTGCTCAATGTCATGTGGCAGTTTGGAAGGGAGGGGAGTTGGGGGAGAATGGATACATGTATATGTATGGCTAACTCCCTTTGCTGTCCAACTGAAATTACCACAGTGTTGTTAACTGGCTATACTCCAGTAAAATAAAAACTTAAAAAAAAAATTGAATGAAGGTTTGTGTCCTTGGCATCAGAGGAATGTAAACAGCCTGTATCAAGATCTATCACATGCTCTGAGAGTCATCTTCTACCTTTATGCTTAAATTCCCCCTTAAAAGAAGTTTGAAAAGCCATGAATCCACTAAAACACTTCTAAGCTGGCACCTAAAATACTTCATCATCAGCTTTCATAACAAATAGCATTCAGAGTATTTTGTTACACTGTCATCTTAAAACTGCTTGAACTCTCAAGAGTAGAAATTTGATGCCATGGTGACTTAATGTTACTATCTATTGAAAAATACATGGGCAAATTCTTCCTTAACAAATTTTACAAAGTTCCTTGGGTCCCTTCAAATTTATTTTCCATTTCATTTTCCTCATAGAATTTTACCTCATGAAAATAATTTTATGTGTTAAATTGTTTTATTCATTGGTCTCTAATACCTTTTTGTGGTATTAGAGAAAAATATGTCTATAAATGTAAACATTTTAAAAAAGGTTTCTGTGACCCTAAGTGTTAAAGATTTTAATTTGGATTAAGTTATCATTACAATGATGAGTATCAGTTCAGTCACTCAGTCATGTCTGAATCTTTGCAACCCCATGGACTGCAGCATGCCAGTTTCCCTGTTCATGACCAATTCCCAAAGCTTGCTCAAACTCATGTTCATCGAATCAGTGATGTNATTTGGATTAAGTTATCATTACAATGAGTATCAGTTCAGTCACTCAGTCATGTCTGAATCTTTGCAACCCCATGGACTGCAGCATGCCAGTTTCCCTGTTCATGACCAATTCCCAAAGCTTGCTCAAACTCATGTTCATCGAGTCAGTGATGTTATCCAACCATCTCATCCTCTGTCTTCCCCTTCTCCTGCCCTCAATCTTTCCCAGCATCAGGGTCTTTTCAAATGAGTCAGCTCTTTGCATTAGGTAGCCAAAGTATTGGAATTTCAGCTTCAGCATCAGTCCTTCCAGTGAATATTCAGGGTTGATTTTCTTTATGATGGACTGGTTGGATCTCCTTACAGTCCAAGGAACTCTCAAGGGTCTTCACCAATATCACACTGCAAAAGCATCAATCCTTCAGCGCTCAACTTTCTTTATAGTCCAACTCTCACATCCATGTATGACTACTGGAAAAAACCATAGCTTTGACTAGGTGGATCTTTGTTGACAAAGTAATGTCTTTTTTTAAATATGCTGTCTAGGTTGGTCATAGCTTTCCTCCAAGGAGGAGGTGTCTTAATTTCATGGTTGCAGTCACCATCTGTAGTGTTTCTGGAACACTCAAAAGTAAAGTTTCTCACTGTTTCCATTGTTTCCCCATCTATTTGCCATGAAATGATAGGCAGGTGTCATGACCATAGTTAACTGAATGTTGAGTTTTAAGCCAAATTTTTTACTCTCCTCTTTCACTTTCATCAAGAGGCTCTTTAGTTCTTCTTCACTTCCTGCCATAAGGGTAGTGTCATCTGTGTATTTGAGGTTATTGATATTTCTAGGCAATCTTGATTCCAGCTTGTGCTTCACCCAGTCCAGCAATTCACATGATGTACTATGCATATAAATTAAATAAGCAAGGTGAAAATATACAGCCTCGAGGTACTCCTTTAGCTATTTGGAATGAGTCTGTTGTTCCATATCCAGTTCTAACTGCTGCCTCTTGACCTGCATGTGCTTCCCTAGTGGCTCAGATGTTAAAGCGTCTGTCTGCAATGCAAGAGATCTGGGTTCAATCCCTGGGTTGGGAAGATTCTCTGGAGAAGGAAATGGCAACCCACTCCAGTACTCTTGCTTGGAAAATCCCGGGGACGGAGGAGCCTGGTAGGCTAAAGCCCACGGGGTTGCAAAGAGTTGGACACGACTGAGCGATTTCACTTTCTTTCTTGACCAGCATACAGATTTGTCAGGAGGCAGGTAAGGTGGTCTGGTATTCCCACCTCTTTCAGAATTTTCCGCAATTTATTGTGATCCACACAGTCAAAGGTGCTGGCATAGTCAATAAAGCAGAAGTAGATGTTTTTCTGGAACTCTCTTGCTTTTTTGATGATCCAACAGATGTTTGCAGTTTGATTTCTGGTTCCTCTAACTTTTCTAAATCCAGTTTGAACATCTGGAAGTTCAGGGTTCACGTACTGTTGAAGCCTGGCTTGGAGAACTTTCGGCATTATTTTGCTAGTGCATGAGATGAGTGCAATTGTGCAGCAGTTTAAACATTCTTTGGCATTACCTTTCTTTGGGATGAGAAGGAAAACTGACCTTTTCCAGTCCTGTGGCTACTGCTGAGTTTTCCAAATTTGCTGGCATACTGAGTGCAGCACTTTCACAGTATCATCTTTTAAGACTTGAAATAGCTCAACTGGAATTCCTTCACCTCCATTAGCTTTGTTCATAGTGATGCTTCCTAAGGCCCACTTTACTTTGCATTCCAGGACGATTGGCTCTAGGTGAGTGATCAGACTATTGTGGTTATCTGGGTCATAAAGATCATTTTTATATAGTTCCTCTGTGTATTCCTGCCATCTCTTCTTATATCTTCTGCTTCTGCTATGTTCATAAAGTTTCTATTCTTTATTGTGCTCATCTTTCCATGAAATGTTCCCTTGGTATCTCTAATTATCTTGAGAAGTCCTCTAGTCTTTCCCATTCTATTGTTTTCCTCTATTTCTTTTTTTTTAAATTAATTATTTTTTAATTTTACTTTACAATACTCTATTGGCTTTGCTATACATCGACATGATCCACCACAGGTGTACACAAATTCCCAATCCTGAATCCCCCTCCCTCCTCCCACCCCACAACATCTCTCACTCCTTGCTATTCTTTGGAACTCTGAATTCAAATGGATATATTCCTCCTTTTCTCCTTTCCCTTTAGCTTTTCTTTTTCTCTCAGATATTTGTAAGGCTTCCTGAGACAACCATTTTATCTTTTGCATTTCTTTTTAT
>SJYV01037651.1:284844-303101 GCA_006410875.1 Neotragus pygmaeus | reverse complement strand
AGTCTTTCCCATTCTGTTGTTTTCCTCTCTTTCTTTGCATTGATTGCTGAAGAAGGCTTTCTTATCTCTCCTTGATATTCTTTGGAACTCTGCATTCAGATGCTTATAACTTTCCTTTTCTCCTTTGCTTTTGCTTCTCTTCTTTTCACAGCTATTTATAAGGCCTCCTCAAACAGCTGTTTTGCCTTTTTGCATTTCTTTTTCTTGGGGATGATCTTGATCCCTGTCTCCTGTACAATGTCACGAACCTCTGTCCATAGTTCATCAGGCACTCTGTCTGTCAGATCTAGTCCCTTAAATCTATTTCTCACTTCCACTGTATAATAATTAGGGATTTGATTTAGGTCATACCTGAGTGGTCTAGTGGTTTTCTCCACTTTCTTCAATTTAAGTGTGAATTTGAAATTTACTCAGTTGTTTCATTTGCTATTATTTTCTCCCATTCTGAGTTGTCTTTTCACCTTGTTTATAGTTTCCTTTGCTGTGCAAAAGCTTTTAAGTTTAATTAGGTCCCACTTGTTTATTTTTGTTTTTATTTCCATTACTCTAGGAGGTGGGTCATAGAAGATCTTGCTTTGATTTATGTCATCTAGTATTCTGCCTATGTTTTCCTCCAAGAGTTTAATAGTTTCTGGTCTTACACATAGGTCTTTAATCCATTTAAAGTTTATCTTCATGTATAGCATTAGGTGGTGTTCTAATTTCATTCTTTTACACGTAGCTGTCTAATTTTCTCAGCATCACTTATTGAAGAGGCTATCTTTGCCCCACTGTATATTCTTGCCTTCTTTGTCAAAAATAAGGTACCCATAAGTACACGGGTTTGCCTCTGGGTTCTCTATCTTGTTCCACGGCCTATATTTCTGTTTTGTGCCAGTATCATACTGTCTTGATGACTGTTTAATTCAGTTGCTCAGTCATGTCCGACTCTTTGCGGTCTCATGGACTGCAGCATGCCAGGCTTGCCTGTCCATCTTCAGCTCCCAGAACTTGCTCAGGCTCATGTCCATCAAGTCAGTGATGCCATCCAACCATTTCATCCTCTATCGTCCCCCTCTCCTCCTGCCGTCAATCTTTCCCAGCATCAGGGTCTTTTCCAGTGAGCTAGCTCTTTGCATCAGGTGGCCAAAGTATTGGAGTTTCATCTTCAGAATCAGTCCTTTCAACGAATATTCAGGATTGGTTTCCTTTAGGATTGACTGGTTTGATATCCTTGCAGTCCAAGGGACTCTCGAGAGTCTTTTCCAGCACCACTGTTCAAAAGCATCAATTCTTCGGCAGTCAGCTTTCTTTAGAGTCCGACTCTCACATCCACACATGACGACTGGAAAAACCATAGCTTTGACTAGGCGGACCTTTGTTGGGAAAGTAATATCTCTGCTTTTTAATATACTGTCTAGGTTGGTCATAGCTTTTCTTCCAAAGAGCAGGCATCTGTTAATTTCATGGCTGCAGTGATTTTGGAGCCCAAGGAAGTAACGTCTGTCATTGTTTCCATTGTTTTTCCATCTATTTGCTGTGAAGTGATGAGACCGGATGCCATGATCCTCGTTCTTTAAATGTTGAGTTTTAAGCCAGCTTTTTCACGCTCCTCTTTCACTTTTTATCAAGAGGCTCTTTAGTTTCTCTTTGCTTTCTGCCAGAAGGGTGATGTCATCTGCATATCTGAGGTTACTGGTATTTCTCCTAGCAATCTTGATTCTAGCTGTTATAGCATGCTTAGGATTTCCACACTAGAAGAAGGGATTGTCCATTATTTTAGATGAGGTGGGCAAGGCTTTGAGAGTTCAAGTACCTTTGCCAAAGTAGCATGGCAAGGAAGAAGGGAAACTAGGAATTGAGGCCAAGTTATGTAACGCTGAAGTTCACACTCTCAGCTACATTTCTGCGCGTTATACATTGAATTAATATATATATTATTAACATATATATGTATATCTTATGACTACCAATTTTCATTTTTAACAAACTCTTTATTCTGCATGAATGCAGAATTTTCTTGGAAATCTACTTATTAGTTCACTTTTTTGTTTTTTTTCCTTAGTGTTATGACTACATTCCACTTGGTCTGTGGAACAATGTGTTTTTAAATAACACTTTATCTGAATTTTAAGGATTTTAAGGATATTGATTTTATATTATAGCCAAGGAAAAATATGTTGGTGTTAGTATAGAGTTGGATTTGTATAATTTGAGATAAGTCCAAAGGTTTAGAACTTTAAAATAGGAACAATGTAAGTTTCCCATAAAAGTCAATGATTAAAGTAGCTGAAGACCTAGTAGATGGAACATTCCAGAAATTTTATTCCAGTTTATAACAGAAGCAGAAGATATTAAGAATAGGTGGCAAGAATGTATGGAAGAACTGTATTAAAAAGATCTTCATGACCAAGATAATCACAATGGTATGATCATTCACCTAGAGCCAGACATTCTGGAATNTCTGATGCTGGGAGGGATTGGGACCAGGAGAAAAAGGGGATGACAGAGGATGAGATGGCTGGATGACATCACCCACTCAATGGATGTGAGTTTGAGTGAACTCCGGGAGTTGGTGATGGACAGGGAGGCCTGGCGTGCTATAATTCATGGGGTCGCAAAGAGTCGGACACGACTGAGCAACTGAACTGAATGGATCCTGTACAGCAGTTCTGCATTAATCTTGTTAAAACAGCTCCCATCTCCTATGTCTCTATTTCCGTAGTGCCAACTTTGAATCTCAGCCTTGCAGTGAAAATTCACTTTCTAATTTGATGAATATGGACAGTGCTCTGGCATCATTCTAAGATGATTATTTTAAATCTGCTGGAATAAATCACACAAAATAAAAAGAAGGCCTTACAGCATAGATCAAGTAATATGTATTCATTGATGCTCAATATTAATATACTAAGTAACCTTTGAACACAATGAGGGTTTGTTAGCCATGTAGAGAAGTGATACTTAATGCTAATTTTTAAAATTAATTTTCCTTTGCTGTTTCCAACTGGATGATAATTCTCTTTGGCTGACAAATCAGAATACAAGTTTAATCTACCTCAGTGTATCAGTTTATAAAATCTTTGGTCCCAGAAAATATTTCATTAACCCTCAAAATTGGCACAGATGTTATAAACATGTTTTCAAGTCATGCCTCTGCTTTGAACAGCCTTTCAGGATCTTCTCATTCATTTTCCCTGTGTTAAGATCTGGTATCTTAAGAATCATTTGGAGAGACCCTATGAAAGCTGGCCTCAGTCAGTCCCTTCTTGAAGTTCTTAGATATGTGAAATTCTCATCCATCTCAGTGACTTCATGTATACCATTCCCTCTTCAGGTGACACCACACCTCTCCTTCATAAACTCTTTGATCCTGACCTTTTTGCATTTTGGGGGCATTGCTCTTTCTTCAGAGAAGACTTCACTGATCCGGTCTTTAAGTCGTGTCCCCCAGCTAAAATCTCTGATTGTGCAATTTGTTTTCTTTCTTAGATTCATCTTGGTCGGTGTCTGTTGTGATTACTTGTCTAATTGTTTATGCAGAATAAGAGCTCTCTGAAGATACAGACTCTGTCTGTTTTTGCTCACTGATAAATCCTTGGCAATTAGCACGAGGATTGATGCCATAATGAATGTTGCTTACAAGGTAGTTGGAAAGAAACCCAGTGTCTCTGTTACCAGGATTAGGATTCTTCTGCTCGACAGGTTTCTAGGAAAACATGCTATCAGTATAAGGGAGAGCTCGTAAAACTTCAAAACCCAGTGTCTGAGTCTCCCCCACCCAACCCATTTCCATCAGAGCATGAGTTAATTTGCATTATTGATACATGTAAAGGACACAAATAGTTTTTAAAAATTAAGCAAATCTTGGGCAATGCTGTAGTTTTCCTTTAGAGGAAAATATTTAAAAACTATCTTTAATGACAGTACTGCTAAAAGTAATATTGAGGATTTTTATAACAAAACCTAAATGTTTTTTTCATTAAATCAGTTCACTTATATTATCATATTACTGCAACAGTCTGTATTCAGTTAGATGTACCTCTCTTTATATTTGCATGAATTTAAATTTGATTCACACATGTTGGAAAGGGCAGTAGACAGTATTCTGGTAGTTTATCAAAGATAATGTGGCTGTTTGTTGTGACTCTGGTTCTAGGCAGTATGAAACTGTGGTTCCACTTGAAGATTCTATTGTGACTGAGGTTACAGCAACTCTCCAAGAATGGGCCAGTCTATGGAAACAACTCTATGTGGTAAGTAGTTGGTAATTAGTTTGCTAAATCAACAGAGTTCCATTGTACCAAGATAAAAAATTATGGTACTTAGCCAATTGCAAATTTATAGACTTCTGAATATTTGCAGATTTTCAAATGTATGTTCCTAATGTTAAATGGAATATAGTAGACTTGAGTTTTGTTCAACCTGAAGAGAATACAGTATTCATATGCCTGCAGTTTTCTCCATCCTATTCCAGCCAGTAGAATGTAAGTTCCATCACATCAAGGATTTTAGCTGTCTTACTCAATTGCTGTATCCCCAGAACCTTTCATAAAACAGATTTTTATTAATTGAATGAACAGACTTCATAGTTATTAATACATTGTGAACCTGATAGTGGGTAAAGATCAATAAGCTGTATTACCACTTTCTTACAGCACTAAGCTTAAGTGATATGTCATATATGATCCTTTTTGCCAGGCCCATAATTACTAGATAAATAAAACCTCAGTTCATATCCTCTGGAAACTTAGAGATTAGAGGGTGATAGAACACAAAAATGTAGACTAAAAATAAGTGACAGGGTTTGGGTTCTGAACAAGATGAAGTAAACACATTCTAGTTTACTCTTCCTACTAATCACAACAAAAATTCTGGACAAAACCCACAAAATGCCCTATCAGAACACTCTCAAAGTTAGGAAACAGGAGGTAGATGACTAGGGACATTGAAACTCATGGACTGAGTGAGTGCCTTGCTTGTCTTTTTTTCTTGCCTTCCGTATATCCTGGCCTGGGCTGTAGAGAAGACTACAACCTGAAAATGCTAATGAGTGCAGACAAAGTAATAATACCAAGGAAAGCCTGTTCTCTCTAGCCAAAGGATGGCCCAGCAAGATAGAAACGTCCTATTCTGTCTATTCTGTAGGAGAACATCACAATAAAATCTGTACCCCTTCTCATTCCAACAGGCATTACAACAGAGGTATCGGACAATCAGAGCTTTGTCTCACAAACACCCTTCCCCCACCTGCAGTAACAGGGAGATGTCCCCCTTCAGTGCAGCCTGTGGCTCAGACTCTGACTTCTGCTCTTTTCTGCTCCAGTAATGAGGCAGTGCCCTTCCTCAGCAGAGCCTGTAGGGAAGGCTAACTTCCACCCCACCAGAAGTTTCAAGGTGGCAACTCTCTTCAGCAGAGGCTTGTGGGTGAGAGTCAGGCCTTTACAACTACACAACATTAACAAGGTGGTGGTGCCCTTACCCGTCAGAGTTCTGAGGCAAAACTCAGCTTTCCCCCGTGCTCTGAAGAAAAGAGGAAGCATTTCTCCACAGAGAAGCCTGTGGTTAGAGCTCTTGATTTCCACTCCCCTGCAGTAATAAGGTGCCACCCTCCCCAGCCAGCCTGTGGGTTGTGCGTTAACTTTCGCAACTCGCTACTCCCTTGCTTCTTACCCTATTTTCTGTGACTGCCCTGCTGAAATGAGGCACTGCTTCTCCCCACTCAGGCCCATCCTGAGGATAACGGGAGGTGGAGTTCTATCATCTAGGTAACATGCAAATAGGGAAAACCAAGGCGTACTGGAGAGGCTTTATAAACTAAATTGACATTTCAATCAGTCCACAAAAGGGGTCGCAAAGAATAGGACACGACTGAGCAACTGAACAACCCCCACCACCGCAAAAGTGAGCCTAGGATCACATTCTCAATGTCAACAGGTTGAGTAAAATAAAAGATTTAAGTAGAAATTAGAGTGTCATAATTCTTACTTAATTAAAATGTCCATCTTACAGCTCCAAATTACTTCATATGAAGAAATCAGGAAAAATGCAACTTTAGTAAGAAGGGACAATCAGCAGACGCTAACTTTGAAATGACACAGATGTTGGAGCCATCAGCAAGAATTTAAAAGCATTTGAGAAAATTCAGCACTTTCACGATTAAAAACTCTTAGCAAACTAGGAATATAAGATACCTCACTCTGATAAAGGGCATTTATAAAAATATATAGCAAATGTTATACTTAGTGATAAAAGTCTGCTTTGGGGAATAAGGTAAGGATGTCTGCTCTCAGCAAGTCAGTTCAACTTAGTACTAGGAGACTTAAGGCAAGAAAAGGAAAGAAGAGACATATGGGTTAGAGTGAAGAAATAAAGCTGTTCACATTTGCAAACAATATCATTGGCTACATAACAAATCCCAAGGAATCTACAAACACCAGAGAATACAAAAGATAGTTCTGAAAATAAATAAGTTTACAGTTGTAGGATATCAGGTCAAAATACAGAATCTCACTCTCTCTTTCTGTCACATACACACACAGACATACACACAATCATATTGCCATATATTGGCAGTGAACAGTTGGAAACCAAATTTTAAAACACATACCACTTACAATTGCTCAAAATGAAACATTTGGTATAAATACAACAGAACATAACAATTTCCATGTACTGAAAACCACAAAAATGCTAATGAACGAAAGCAAAGAAGACTTAAGTAAAGGGCCAGGCATGACATGTTCATGGATTGGAAGACTCACATATTTAAAATGTCTGTTCACGGATTGATCTATATATTTAATTCTTGAAAAGTCCTAGCAGGATGTTTTCTAGAAAAGATGATATAAAATTTTTTAAGGGAATACAAAATAAGAATAAAAAGTTAGAGGAATCATGTTACCTAATTTTAAGGCTTACTTACAGCTACAGTAATCAAGATGGAGTGGTCCTGGCCAAGGATAGACACAGATTATAGGTAAAGGGATCAGGACAGAGAGTTGAGATGTATCAGTAGGTTTAGTCAAGTAAGGACCAACTGATTTTTGGCAAAGGTACAAAAGGAATTAAGTGAAAGAAACATGCTCTTGTCAACAAACGGATAGGTGGAGTAGTTGGGCATACAGAGGCAGAACAAAACAAAACCAAAACCTTGTTGTAAATCTCCTTCCTTATACAACGGACTAACTCACATTGGATGATAGACCAAAATGTAAAATATAAAACTGTAAAAGTTTTAGGAAAACATATGGGAGAAGAACTTCATAACCAGCATTTAGGTGAAGAGTTCTTAAGCATGACACTGAAAGAATAGTTCATAGAAGAAAAAGTTGATAAACTGGATTTCATCAAAGTGAAAAATTTTTGCTCTTGAATGATCCTGTTAAAAGATGATAAGCCATAGACTGGAAGAAAATATTTTCAAATCACCTATCTGTCAGAAGACTTGTGTGTAGAATATATAAAGGACTTTGTAAGCTGAACAGTAATTCTAACAATAATGTCTAACAATTCAGTTAGAAAAGGGCAGAAAACTTCATCAAGAAGTCTTGATGAAGCATCTCCTTCATAAGGAGAGCCAATTAGAACATGACAATATTTTCCATATAATTAGCCATTGTTGTTGAGTTGATAAATTGTCTCCAACTCTCTGCGACCCCATGGTCTGCAACATGCCAGGCTTTGCTGTCCTTCACTACCTTCTGGGGTTTGCTCACATTGATGTCTATTGAATCAGTGATGCTATCCAACAATCTCATCCTCTCCCACCCCCTACTTCTTTTGCCTTCTGTCTTTCCCAGCGTCAGGGTCTTTTCCAGTGATTCAACTCCTCATATCAGATTNTTTTATTAATTGAATGAACAGACTTCATAGTTATTAATACATTGTGAACCTGATAGTGGGTAAAGATCAATAAGCTGTATTACCACTTTCTTACAGCACTAAGCTTAAGTGATATGTCATATATGATCCTTTTTGCCAGGCCCATAATTACTAGATAAATAAAACCTCAGTTCATATCCTCTGGAAACTTAGAGATTAGAGGGTGATAGAACACAAAAATGTAGACTAAAAATAAGTGACAGGGTTTGGGTTCTGAACAAGATGAAGTAAACACATTCTAGTTTACTCTTCCTACTAATCACAACAAAAATTCTGGACAAAACCCACAAAATGCCCTATCAGAACACTCTCAAAGTTAGGAAACAGGAGGTAGATGACTAGGGACATTGAAACTCATGGACTGAGTGAGTGCCTTGCTTGTCTTTTTTTCTTGCCTTCCGTATATCCTGGCCTGGGCTGTAGAGAAGACTACAACCTGAAAATGCTAATGAGTGCAGACAAAGTAATAATACCAAGGAAAGCCTGTTCTCTCTAGCCAAAGGATGGCCCAGCAAGATAGAAACGTCCTATTCTGTCTATTCTGTAGGAGAACATCACAATAAAATCTGTACCCCTTCTCATTCCAACAGGCATTACAACAGAGGTATCGGACAATCAGAGCTTTGTCTCACAAACACCCTTCCCCCACCTGCAGTAACAGGGAGATGTCCCCCTTCAGTGCAGCCTGTGGCTCAGACTCTGACTTCTGCTCTTTTCTGCTCCAGTAATGAGGCAGTGCCCTTCCTCAGCAGAGCCTGTAGGGAAGGCTAACTTCCACCCCACCAGAAGTTTCAAGGTGGCAACTCTCTTCAGCAGAGGCTTGTGGGTGAGAGTCAGGCCTTTACAACTACACAACATTAACAAGGTGGTGGTGCCCTTACCCGTCAGAGTTCTGAGGCAAAACTCAGCTTTCCCCCGTGCTCTGAAGAAAAGAGGAAGCATTTCTCCACAGAGAAGCCTGTGGTTAGAGCTCTTGATTTCCACTCCCCTGCAGTAATAAGGTGCCACCCTCCCCAGCCAGCCTGTGGGTTGTGCGTTAACTTTCGCAACTCGCTACTCCCTTGCTTCTTACCCTATTTTCTGTGACTGCCCTGCTGAAATGAGGCACTGCTTCTCCCCACTCAGGCCCATCCTGAGGATAACGGGAGGTGGAGTTCTATCATCTAGGTAACATGCAAATAGGGAAAACCAAGGCGTACTGGAGAGGCTTTATAAACTAAATTGACATTTCAATCAGTCCACAAAAGGGGTCGCAAAGAATAGGACACGACTGAGCAACTGAACAACCCCCACCACCGCAAAAGTGAGCCTAGGATCACATTCTCAATGTCAACAGGTTGAGTAAAATAAAAGATTTAAGTAGAAATTAGAGTGTCATAATTCTTACTTAATTAAAATGTCCATCTTACAGCTCCAAATTACTTCATATGAAGAAATCAGGAAAAATGCAACTTTAGTAAGAAGGGACAATCAGCAGACGCTAACTTTGAAATGACACAGATGTTGGAGCCATCAGCAAGAATTTAAAAGCATTTGAGAAAATTCAGCACTTTCACGATTAAAAACTCTTAGCAAACTAGGAATATAAGATACCTCACTCTGATAAAGGGCATTTATAAAAATATATAGCAAATGTTATACTTAGTGATAAAAGTCTGCTTTGGGGAATAAGGTAAGGATGTCTGCTCTCAGCAAGTCAGTTCAACTTAGTACTAGGAGACTTAAGGCAAGAAAAGGAAAGAAGAGACATATGGGTTAGAGTGAAGAAATAAAGCTGTTCACATTTGCAAACAATATCATTGGCTACATAACAAATCCCAAGGAATCTACAAACACCAGAGAATACAAAAGATAGTTCTGAAAATAAATAAGTTTACAGTTGTAGGATATCAGGTCAAAATACAGAATCTCACTCTCTCTTTCTGTCACATACACACACAGACATACACACAATCATATTGCCATATATTGGCAGTGAACAGTTGGAAACCAAATTTTAAAACACATACCACTTACAATTGCTCAAAATGAAACATTTGGTATAAATACAACAGAACATAACAATTTCCATGTACTGAAAACCACAAAAATGCTAATGAACGAAAGCAAAGAAGACTTAAGTAAAGGGCCAGGCATGACATGTTCATGGATTGGAAGACTCACATATTTAAAATGTCTGTTCACGGATTGATCTATATATTTAATTCTTGAAAAGTCCTAGCAGGATGTTTTCTAGAAAAGATGATATAAAATTTTTTAAGGGAATACAAAATAAGAATAAAAAGTTAGAGGAATCATGTTACCTAATTTTAAGGCTTACTTACAGCTACAGTAATCAAGATGGAGTGGTCCTGGCCAAGGATAGACACAGATTATAGGTAAAGGGATCAGGACAGAGAGTTGAGATGTATCAGTAGGTTTAGTCAAGTAAGGACCAACTGATTTTTGGCAAAGGTACAAAAGGAATTAAGTGAAAGAAACATGCTCTTGTCAACAAACGGATAGGTGGAGTAGTTGGGCATACAGAGGCAGAACAAAACAAAACCAAAACCTTGTTGTAAATCTCCTTCCTTATACAACGGACTAACTCACATTGGATGATAGACCAAAATGTAAAATATAAAACTGTAAAAGTTTTAGGAAAACATATGGGAGAAGAACTTCATAACCAGCATTTAGGTGAAGAGTTCTTAAGCATGACACTGAAAGAATAGTTCATAGAAGAAAAAGTTGATAAACTGGATTTCATCAAAGTGAAAAATTTTTGCTCTTGAATGATCCTGTTAAAAGATGATAAGCCATAGACTGGAAGAAAATATTTTCAAATCACCTATCTGTCAGAAGACTTGTGTGTAGAATATGTAAAGGAATTTGTAAGCTGAACAGTAATTCTAACAATAATGTCTAACAATTCAGTTAGAAAAGGGCAGAAAACTTCATCAAGAAGTCTTGATGAAGCATCTCCTTCATAAGGAGAGCCAATTAGAACATGACAATATTTTCCATATAATTAGCCATTGTTGTTGAGTTGATAAATTGTCTCCAACTCTCTGCGACCCCATGGTCTGCAACATGCCAGGCTTTGCTGTCCTTCACTACCTTCTGGGGTTTGCTCACATTGATGTCTATTGAATCAGTGATGCTATCCAACAATCTCATCCTCTCCCACCCCCTACTTCTTTTGCCTTCTGTCTTTCCCAGCGTCAGGGTCTTTTCCAGTGATTCAACTCCTCATATCAGATTGCCAAAGTATTGGAGTTTCAGCTTTAGCATCAGTCCTTCCAGTGAATATTCAGGACTGATTTCCTTTAGGATTGACTGGTTTGATCTACTTGCAGTCCATGGGAATTTCAAGAGCCCTTTCCAGCACTATAATTCAAAAGCATCAATTCTTCAGTTCTCAGTCTTCTTTATGGTCCAACTCTCACATCCATACATGACCACCGGAAAAACCATAACTTTGACTAGATGGACCTTTGTTGGCAAAGTGATGGCTTACTTTTTAATATGCTGTCTAGGTTTGTCATAGGTTTTCTTCCAAGGCTCAAGCATCTTTTAATTTCATGGCTGCAGTCACTGTTTGCCCAAGAAAATAAAATCTGTCATCGCTTCCACTTTGCCCCCTTCTATTTGCCATGAAGTGATGGAACCAGATACTATGATCTTAGTTTTTTGAATGTTAAGTTTCAAACCAGTTTTTTCATTCTCCTCTTTCACCGTTATCAAAAGGCTCTTTAGTTCCTCTTCACTTGCTGCCATTAGAGTGGTATCGTCTGTATATCTGAGGTTATTGGTATTTCTCCCAGCAATCTTGATTCCAGCTTGTGATTCATCTAGCCCAGTGTTTTGCACGATGTACTCTGCATAGAAGTTAAATAACCAGAGTGACACTATCCAGCCTTGTTGTACTGCTTTTCCAATTCTGAACCAGTTGTTGTTCCATGTTTGGTTCTAACTGTTACTTCTTGACCTGCATACAGTTTTCTCAGGAGCCAGATGAGGTGGTCTTGTATTTCCATCTCTTGAAGAATTTTCCACAGTTTGTTGTGATCCGCATAGTCAAGGGCTTTCTCGTAGTCAGTGAAGCAGAATAGATGTTTTTCTGGAATTCTTTTGCTTTCTCTGTGATCCAGCAGATGTTGGCAATTTGGCCTCTGGTTTCTCTATCTTTTCTAAACCCCACTTGTACATCTTCAAGTTCTCAGTTCATGTACTGCTGAAACCTAGCTTAAAGAATTTTGAGCATGACTTTGGTTGCATGTGAAATGAGCGCAGTTATGTGGTAGTTTGAACATTCTTTGGCATTGACCTTCTTTGGGATTGGAATGAAATTAGCCATTAAGGTAATGGAAATTAATGCTACAGTGAGATGCTACTACATACCTGTTAGAATGGCTAGCATAAAAAAATGCCCCAAATACCGGAGATGTGGAGCAACTGGATCTCTCATACGTTGCTGATGAAGATATAAAATGATACAACTGCTGGGGAAAAAAAATTTGGTGTTTTCTTTTTTTAAAAGTTGCAATGTAGTTCATTTACAATGTTGGTATTAGTTTCAAGTATACAGCAAAGTGAATCAGTTACACATGTATCTACTCTTTTTAGATTCTTTTTCCATATAAGCCATTGTGGAGTCCTGAGTAGAGTTCCCTGTGCTATACAATAGGTTCTTATTAGTTAATCTATTTTATGTATAGTAGTGTGTATTTGTCAATCCCAATCTCCCAATTTATTCTTCCCCCCTTACTCCCTGGTAACCATAAGTTAGTTTTCTACATCTGTGACTCTACTTCTGTTTTGTAAATAAGTTCATTTGTACCCTTTTTTAAAGATTCTGCATATAAGTGATATCATACGATACTTGTCTTCATGTGTCTGACTTACGTCACTCATTATGACAATCTCCAGGTCCATCCATGTTGCTGTAAATGGCATTATTTTGTTCTTTTTTATGACTTAGTAATACTCTCTTATATACATGTACCATGTATATCTATCTGTTCCTCTGTTGATGGACAACAGAGGTTGATTCCATGTCCTGGCTGTTGTAAATAGTGCTGCAGTTAGCACTGAGATATATGTATCTTCTTGCATTATCATTTTTTCCCAAGTATATGCCTAAGAGTGGGATTGCTGGGTTATATGGTAGTTCTGTTTTTAGTTTTTTGAGGAACCTCCATACTGTTCTCCATAGTGGCTATACCAATTTATGTTCCCACCAACAGTGGAAGAGGCTTCCCTTTTCTCCATACCCTCTCCAACATTTACTGTTTATAGGTATTTTTTGGTAATGGCCATTCTGACCAGTGTGAAGTGATACCTTGTTGCAGTTTTGATGTGTATTTCTCTAGTAATTAGTGATGTTGAGCATCTTTTCATGTGCCTTTTGGCTATCTGTATTTCTTCTTTGGAGAAATGTCTATTTAGATCTTCTGTCAATTTTTTGGTTGGGTTGTTTGGGTTTTTTTGTTATAGAGCTACATGAGCTGTTTGTATATTTTGAGATTAATTCCTTGTCAGTTATTTCATTTGCAAGTATTTTCTTCCATTCTGAGGGTTGTCTTTTTGTTTTGTTTATGGTTTCCTTTGCTGTGCAAAGGCTTTTAGGTTTAATTAGATCTCATTTATTTTGGCTTTTATTTTCGTTACTCTAGGAGGTGGATCCAGAAAGATCTTGCTGCGGTTTATGTCAAAGAGTGTTCTAGCTGTGTTTTCCTCTAGGAGTTTTATAGTGTCTAGCCTTTCATGTAAGTTTTTAATCCATTTTGAGTTTATTTTTTTGTATGGTGTTAGGGAATGTTCTGATTTCAGCCTTTTACATGTACTTGTCTAATTTTCCCAACAACACTTACTTTGAGTGCTTACATTGTGCCTGTGCTTCATTTTTTGTTTTACGTACATTATCTCTTCTTAATTTTCACTACAATTACTATTATTCTCCTCATGTTACTGAATGGAAACTTTGATCCTTAGAAAGAATAAGGACTGTGCCCAAAGTCATATAAATGGTAAATGTCCAGCCAGACCCTAGTCTAAGTTCATTAGACTCCAGGGCTCTTAATAAGTACACTATCTTCTGAATTAAATTCTTTAAATTTATCTCACATATAATTTATTGTGATTTTAGTAGTTCCTTATTGTGATTTTAGTAGTTACTTATTATCATTTTCTGATATGGAAATTGGATTAATTGGAATGAATATTATCTGGAAATGACATCACCTTCCAGAAATTATAAAGTAATCATGCCTTAAAAAAAAATAGACCTTTATTTCTTTCTCAAGTAGGCATAGGCAGTCTGGATTTGGTGTGGCAGCTCTACAGTCATCAAGGCTTAGTCTGTCCTCCTGTTCTGTCTTCCTCATTACAGTGCTTCAGCTTTTTAGCCCAAAATGACTAGCTCTAGGCAGCATCTTTGTGCTCTAGATGAAGGAAGCAGGAAAAGAAAGAAAAAAGTATGCTCTTTCCTTTAAAGGACACCTCTTTGAAGTTACTGAGAACATTTTCTTCTGTTGGTCAAAACTCATTCACAGAGTAATTTCTAGCTGAAATAGAGACTGAAAATTGTGGTGTTTTTAAGATGGCCATATATTAGCCAAAAATGAGGAATTCTATGACTATAGAAAAAGTAGAGAAAAAAAAAGAAAAAGTAGAGAATGAATACTGAGGGACTACTAGCAGTCTTTGCCACAGTGACCATGAAAAATTATTCTCATGTAAAGTTCTATTGTATTTTTAATCATTTGCCAAATTTATTTGTGAAATAGTGGAATAATGCCTTCACCAACACTTCAGTATATTATATATCTGGAGAAGTGAATTTTAAGTAAGACATGAAAAAGTAATGGAGTTGTTAAAAATCATTAGAAGCATCCAAACTTGCATTTAATATGTTTTGGTAACTTGATGTGCCTTTGTGAGAGTAAATATATTGTAACTAAAAGTTAACATCATACCAATATGATGTCTTCTTTTACAGCAGTTCATCTTATTCAGACATATTGTGGGTAAATTAAGCTGCTATTTGAAGCAATATTGTAAAACAGTTAACTTTTGAAAAATCTTTTATGTGTACTTTATGGCTTGTATGTTTGGATACAAATTTTCCAGAGATATGGACAAACTTGAAAGTGAGAAGCTGTATTGAAAAGAAGACTACTGCAAATAATGTTTTTATATGTTATACTCCAAATTTGAAATTGCCATTACAATTTTTATTTTTATTTTTTACTTTACAATACTGTATTGGTTTTGTCATACATTGACATGAATCCACCACAGGTGTACATGAGTTCCCAACCCTGAACCCCCCTCCCACCACCCTCCACATATCATCTCTCTGGGTCATACCAGTGCACCAGCCCCAAGCATCCTGTATCCTGTATCGAACCTAGACTGGCGATTCGTTTCTTACATGATAGTATACAAATTGCCATTACAATTTTTAAATTCACTTTTTAATGAATGGAATATTGCCTTTTTTGCCATTTTAACAAATCACAGTGTTTCTGGTTAATTCTTTTTAATTTATTGTTAATATGACAAGTGTCAAATGATTGTTTTTTATGCAAGTAGGAGGTCAGACATGTAGCCAGTCGAATTCAAAAGAAATGAATACAAGTCTTCTCCAAATGACTTTCTGCTAGAAGAGAATCAAAATCTGTTAATATTATTAAAATTAGAGAGCCTAACAGTCTCCCTTTGTTTCCCTACTTAATTTCAGACCTTATAGAGTCCGACTCTTTGCAACCCCGTGGACTGTAGCCTACCAGGCTCCTCCCTCCATGGGATTCTCCGGGCAGGAATGCTGGAGTGGGTTGCCATTTCCTTCTCCGGGGGACCTTCCCAATCCAGGGATTGAGCCCGGGTCTCCTGCATTGCGGGCGGACGCTTTGACCTCTGAGCCACCAGGGAAGCCCAATCTTAAAAAAAATTCCCAGAATTATAATTACTAGTGTCTTAAGAATCTGAATGAAGACTTTTCCCAAATTGTTATTCAAATGTGCCAACAAAAAATTGATATACACCAGCAAAGCATAGATGTATTCATTTTAGCAAAAACTGAATGGCAAAGGATAATTTCCACTTTCTTACTTATTAATTTGAAGCAGAATTTATCTCACTGATTTAACTGCTATCTCCTTATTAGTAAAACTGAATATTTCCCTTAGGTAATGCTTTATAAATGGTATTTTTATCCTTTACTGAATATTTGCAGTGCTTTTTACTTATTTTCTTATTGAGTTCTACACACTCTATATACAGAAAGATATTAACATTTATAGTCACATATGTTGAGACTTGTTTTTCATAGTTATTGTATTTTATTTATATTATTTTCCTTTTGTCTTTAAAATCAGATAAATTAAACTTTAGACATTGCTAACCTAGATTCATTCTGGCTCTCAAGTATACTTCTCAGAGGCCAGTCAGGTAATTAACTGTCTCTTAGTAAAGTAAGANATTTATATTATTTTCCTTTTGTCTTTAAAATCAGATAAATTAAACTTTAGACATTGCTAACCTAGATTCATTCTGGCTCTCAAGTATACTTCTCAGAGGCCAGTCAGGTAATTAACTGTCTCTTAGTAAAGTAAGATCAAGTTAAAAACCTGCTCTTCTTTATCATCATGTTTTATTGCTTTCTTAGGCTGACACTGGTCATCAAAATTCCACACAAGCTTAAGACATTGGTGGGGCTATTGTTAGGTGCAGGCCACGTGAAACTGAGGTCATTTGAAGACTCAATTTGCATGATAAACAGTTTCTGCCTGTTACCAAGGGAAGTCACAGTACTTCTCCTCCCTCCCTCATCTCTTTTGAATCAAATGCAACTTCCGGGACAGCTTGACTGACGCAAGTACATAAATCTGTATCTTTGAAGCATCTCTTGAGAGATCTACAGTAGAAATTCAGTTTTCCAGCCCAGCTAGAAACCAAGTGGATTCCAGGGTATCTTGCTTCTCATTTCAAGACTATGCACACTGTGTGAATGTTTCCAAGTGTACAGAGTAGAGTCATAAATTTTAGTTTTATCAGTGCCAAAACCTTGGTGCCAAAGAACATCTTAACATTACTATTAGTGTGTGTTGTATCCTGTAATTAAACAGAGTCGACTTGTAGATGAGTTCTTCTGAAGACAGAGCCCTCCTTTCATGGGAGAATAATCAGAATGAGCTATTGCTCTCATTAAGTTCCTTGGCAATACATCGCCAGTGGGGCCTGTCATTCTGATGATGCATTAGTCCCATTCATCAACAGGGTGAATCCCACTAGTGTGTTCTTGCTCCACAGGCAGGCCTGCCCATGCAGAAAGCATCCCGGGGCAGATGGAGGCTGACTGCAGTCCAGGCCCCAAGTTCTATGGAATGGGATCTCCCCACCTTTTTATTTTTTATTTTTTCCCTTTGAAGTTGAGCTGCATTTAAGTTAGCCAAACCAGTGCCCATCTGTCCCCAGGCTGTTCTGCTTTTTCCTCTCTGACTCACTCAGAGTCCTTTACCTGCCCACAGACATCTGACTTTCATTCCTTTGAGTGTATAATTGCCCCACTTGGTTTGTTCCTGAAGAGGAACCCCTCAACAACCTTTAGTTCCATAGCTGATGTTGTCAAAACTTCTGAGTTTCTATATGAATCATACCCTACATCATTGTAAAGTGGATACTTTTCAAAGTATCTCCATTTACTTCCTTATTTATTTGTTTTAGGCTGTGCTGGGTCTTTGCTGCCTGGGCTTTTCTCTAGCTGTGGCCAGCGGGGGCTTCTCCCTAGTGGCGGGGTGAGAGTTTCTCAGGGCTGTGGCCTCCGTGGCTGCAGAGCAGGGGCTCCAGGGCCTACAAGCTTCTGTGCTGTGGCTCGTGGGCTCAGCAGTTGGGCCTCCCAGGCTTTAGAGCACGGGCTCAGTAGCTGGGGTGCACGGGCTTAGTTGCTCTGCAGCGTGTGGCATTTTCCCGGAGCAGGGATCAAATCCGTGTCTCCCGCATTAGCAGATGGATTCTTTAGCACTGAGCCACCATGGGAGCCCTGGATACGTTTCTTTCAAAGACTCATTGAATGATGCCACTTCAATTTTTTTAAAAAAAGTAAGAGATATCGATACAAAAAATCAAGGTTTTGCAAGTAGGAGGTAAAAAAGTCAGAAAGACCTGATACTCAGCATAGGAACTAAAGACAACAAAATGTACTATAAACTTTAAAGCTGCTAAGAGACTATGTCTTAATTGTTTTCAGCACTAGGAGAAATGATAATTATGTGATGAAAGAGAGATGTCAACTATTGCTATAAGGCAACCACACTGCAATATAATCACTATGTTTTCACCTTCAGTAAGTCAGTCAGTTCAGTCACTCAGTCGTGTCTGACTCTTTGTGACCCCATGAATCGCAGCAC
>SJYV01037651.1:223567-284744 GCA_006410875.1 Neotragus pygmaeus | reverse complement strand
TTTAACTTTCTGGATATGACACTATCAAAAGGCTATTTTAAAAGCATGGTGCTTCAGGTAAGCACAGGCCCTGTTGGCAGGTAATCTCTGGGTTCAAGTCCCAGTCTTCAGTCTTCACCACTGACTGGCTGTCGCTTTTGGGTGATTTACCCCTTGTCAGTCTTCAATGTCCTGATCTATAAAATGAATTATAGCACCTACTGCAAAGGGATGTTGGGAGGATTAAAGAATGTTTTCCCTATAAAGCATTTAGCAAAGCACAGGCACACAGAAAGCATGTAATAGAGGGTGGTTATTTTCCCCCAGACCTCACCAATGATGATCTCATTTACAGCTGGGAAACACAGAGGCCATTCTTTAAGCACTGAGGAGGTGTGGAAAGGACTGGCGGTTTTTTCATCTGTAATCCCTCACATTTGCAGGGACCCAGGAGAGGCAGGACCTGTTTCCCAGATGACACCCCAGGTCCCTGTGTGATCTTGCTCAGCAGCAGGGCCACATGCCATTCGGCCTCTTTCTTTGGATTCTGTCACCAGCCCCCACCCCTCCGCGTCTCCTCTTAAACTGCGGTTCTTGGTGGTCTCCCTGTTTCAGGCTGGGTATATAATTTCTGTGAAGATTTCCTTTTCCTACAGATCACAACCTCATAGTCAGTTTAGCACCACTGTTCATAAGCAATAAAAATAGATTTCATTCTTTGGCTAAAATAATTAAATGTTAAAATGGTGCTTTCTCACACATGTGTTGACTCCACAGATCTTGGGGGCCCATAACCATTTATCTTTTCTTTAATGTATCATGCCCTATGAAAGAGAGCATTAAAACCACTCTGACAGGGAAATTATATATATGCCTTCCTGCCGCTACTGCACCACTAGTATTTTACCACAAGGCTCAACCCTGCGTGCTGCAGAGAGACCCAGAATTAACGTCTGAATGAGGAGCTGGGAGAGGGAAGAATCACTAACAATACAGGATATGGATTGAAAATTTCTGCAGTCTCAGCATTAGCTGATTTATACTTATTCTGAGGAGAAGTGCTTCTTTGTCAGGCAACTGGAAGATGGATGGCAGTAAGTGTCCAGTGCTGTAAGTCTTGGCTTGGAGCACTGGCATCTTCCTGGGATGACAGGACGCTAAAGTGATCTGTAGACCCTAACAACACGTTAGGAAAGAATTGATACGATAAGGAACAGAGAATACATTGTGTTGGTGATCAAGGTTAATCATGAGATCCTGAAACAAGAGAAAAGGAGGTAGCGGCACCAGGCTTTCACTACCAGACAAAATTCAGTGTGCATGTTTCTTTAGCATGACTGAACAAGTGGATGTGTCTATGCCTTGAGATGGAACCCACGAAAACACAAAATCGATACAAGGAAGGTTTACCCACTTGACACCTCAACACTAGGTCCCACCGGCACTCTTGCCTGGGACTGAGGACTCCCTGCAGGTACACGTGGATTAGCTTTCAGACTCTCATGGACGGTCCACCAGGGTCTGTCACAAGCTGCAGGGGAGGCTGTGGAGGGGGGGAGACAATTGTCTCTTGCTTTGTCAGCACATGTGTCTCCTCGGACAATTCATTTCCGAGTGTTAGACAAGAGCCCAGTTTCAGGCCCTGGAAGGGGTCCCCCTTCCTGCAACACTGTGACTATTCAAACTGAGCACACTGGTATCATTAGCTATCAGAAACCAGGGGCCAGATTCCCCCAAAGTGAACTCCTCTGTGGGAAGAAAATAAGAGTATGAGGAATTAAAGTCATGCCAGGTACTCTGCTCCCCTCTACCCCACTTCAAGGGATGCCTTAGGGATATGTCTGCTTGCCAGAAACCTGGAAGCAGCTTCCTAATTTGTTCCTGTGGCCTTTTTTTTCTTCTGCTATCAGTAGGCGGGTGTGCAGCTTCTGTGTATAAATAAGTAACTGCAAAACGGCAAGCACTCACGGAGCACATGCTATGTGCTGGGCCTTATTCTATATTCCCCTGAAAACATGTAATCCTCTTAGCAACCACAAGTGGATGATGAGAACTAGAGCGCAGAGAGGTTGGGGAGCATACCCCCGACACACGCATGCAACCAACATTGCATCACTTACAAGAAATGGACCTCTGGCTCATTCACGCCCATCAGGAAAACATTTACTTTGAGCTGTACTTTGTGCTTCCTTCCAAAAGATTCAAAATAATAAACTGGTGCTCTCAGGAGACATATCATTAAAAAGACCCAAGGATGTGGCTGGATGGGTTAGGAGAAAGAGGCTGGGTTCCAGTTAACATTGCCTCCACAGACTGGCTCACCAGCCCCGCTGAGTAATGTCACTTCACACTAACACCCGCTCTCAGGTTCTCGCTAGAGATGCTTCATGTTTGTACAGTACTTCAGAGTGGACCAGGCACCCTCCTGCTATCATCTTGCTTGATGCGCTTCTCACCACAACTCAGTGAAATAATCACCATGGGTATATTATTCCTATTTCACAGAGAATTCTTATTTTGGAAGAGAAAGGAAATAGATTAAAGTGTAATTTTAGGCAACAGAAAAGTTGGATTATTTCTTGATTCACTCTGAGAGTTGTCCAAGAATGTTAATTGCAGCTTTTACACAGAAAGCACATTTTCCCTCCTTAACTCAAGCCGGAAGCCAGCCCAGTCCGCTCCGTGTCCTTCATCAGCGAAGGGCAGCCGTTAGTCCGCCTATGAGACTGAAGCGGGCCCTTCTTCTGGTGGCGGAACTGTGAACCCGAGCTTCTGTTGACTCTGCAGAAAGGTAAACAGTTTCCCTCTGCACAGGAGGAAAGGCGTTTGCCAAAAGCCCTGCCGTGAATAGTCAGCTTTATTTCTGGAGTGCCTTCCTCACAAAATCCTGATATTTATTAACTCAAAATAAGAACTATGAAAACAAACCTGAGATACTGGATGATGAATAAATAACACTGGTGTTCATACTTTCCGAGGGACTGAAAGAAATACAGTGAAATCTGTGCCCAGAGCCACCCTGGTCCTTTCTGGTAAGACTTGCAGGAACCATCACAAGTGACTTTCCTCTCAGCTCTGTCTTTATCACAAATACATGCTGAGGAAGAAGGGGCACAGCCTCCGGGCCTGGCATCTGCCACTCGGATCCGTCCAGGAGTTCACTGCTCACCAGTTACTCAAGTCCAGGGAGATGGGGGAGTGGGGAAACCTGCCAGACCCTTCGCGGCTGGGAACGGGAGGCGGGTGAGGAAGAAACTTGCCTTGGCTGGGGCCTGATGCTGCCAGTAAAGCCGGGTGCTAGTATTCTTGCCTGGAGAACTCCGTGGACAGAGGAGCCTGGCAGGCTACAGTCTGTGGTTGCAAAGAGTCGGACACGACTGAGCAACTCACACACACACAGACACACACACACACAGACACACACAGACACACACACATAGACACACACACACACAGAGACACACACACACACACAGAGGCAGTGTGGTCCTGTTTGCCCCTTTAAAATGTATTTTTCTTTTGCTTATTTTTTTAGAAGAATGGCTCTATCATTTCCATGCTCGTCTTTAAAGAAAATCAGTCAACATAGAGACAAACAAGAAAGCAAGAAAAAGTTACTCTGACCCCTCCCCTCAGAAATAACCATTGCTAATATCACGTGGACTTCACCCCAGTGTTTCCCCACAAAGCTGCATAGCAGGGAGACAGACAGAAGAGAGCATGGATGGGCAGGTAAGCATGGGTCCTAAAACCGGAAACAAAAAGTACTATTAAATGAAAGCATGAATGTGAATTCGACTTTAACAAAACGAAACTGAAACTGCAGTACTATTTGAATGTCAGACAAATGTATCTTCATACACAAGACTTCGGTTTCTAACAAAAAACAATCTTTCTAAAATTATTGTGAAAAATGTTAAGAGGTTAAGTTAACACCATGGCTTAAGTTTCAGCAGCACGGATGGTCAAAGATGAATCCTCCGTTTTTTTCCTGCCTCCCAAGTTTAGTGTGTTTCATTATTGCCGTTACTTTATCAGAAGTTTGAACATATACAGCTTCTTCCATAGTGACAGTCTTAATTACTGAGTGGCATGTACGCAGCGCAGCCACTGTCTCTGCTGCCTGACACTCAGCTCTGGGCCAGCTGCTCTGACTCTGTCCTGCAGGGCACAGAGTAGGGGGTGGGGAGAGGTCCTCAGCTGAAACGTCCTCTCTGTGAGGCCCATGCACACTGAATGCATAAAGGAAGATGCTTTCTACAAACCAAGAATGGCCTCCAAATAATACTTCATCCAAAGTCAAATTCAATTCATTGGTACATTTGTCCCTTCAGTAGAATGTTAGGATTAAAATGTTATCCCAGACACCACCCTGGAAAACCCTCTCATTTGACTAATGAGGAAGCGGAAGTCTCAAGAGGCTAAATGACCAGGCAGAGGTGATAAAAAATGGACATGAATCGGATATTCACAGTCATGCCTTCTCCTCTCCCCAAATCCAGAAAAAGCCAAGTCAGGCCACTGCATCTTGCTGAACTTGGCCATCACTGATATGCTAGCAGAGTTCTGCGCCCCTCCAGGGAAACCCGCCAGGACTAGGACGCAGTGCCTAGTAATGAGCAGGCCCTGGATACAGGGCTGTGCAGGATTGCCGCCTGTCTCCCCCAGGCCCTTAGGGAGGGCTCTCCCTGCTTCAACCTCATCTGACCTGGAAATCATTGGTGGTGGAAAACAGGGAGGGCAAAAGGGAGGCCCGGGCGTCCATATGGCAAAATTAAAGTTGTAGATCTGGGCAAAGGGAAATATAGGGGATGGGAAATGCTCCTACTATTTTTTGACTTTAGGCTTTATTAGAAAGAAGACTAAATGGATTGGCTGTTCCTGGTGAGTGAAGACCATTAATTTCCTCTCCTCCTTACTCTTATCCTTGATAGGGAACTCCAGGCAGCTCGGTGAAGGCAGTAGGGTTATAGACTTGAAGTCATAGGATCCCCACATAGCAGCTAGCATCCTGGGTAAGCTCTTCAGCCCCTGGCTTCAGCTTCCTCATTTGTACAGTGGCAGTAACACCTGCACGGTGTCCTTGAAAGGGCAAACTTAGACCGTGTATGTAAATGTTTACCAGGGTGCCTGACAGACCATAAAAATAGTGGCTTCTCAGGTGGCACAGTGGTAACGAATCTGCCTGCCAATGCGGGAGACACAAAAGACACAGGTTTGATCCCTGTGTTGGGAAGATCCCCTGGAGGAGGAAACGGCAACCCACTCCAGTATTCTCACCTGGAGAATCCCATGGATAGAGGAGCCTGGCAGACTATAGTCCATGGGGTAGCAAAGAATTAGACACAACTGAGCAACCGTCTGAGCTGAAATGGCTATGTTTTTCACAGACCCAAGAAGATTGGTTCTCAAGAGAATGTCAAACATCTTTGATTTGAAGCTCAGGCCCGAGGAAATGGCAAGAGGGAGATGGGGAACAGAAGTGGGAAAGTTTACATGTTTTCATATATCGCACACTTTGGGGGAGTAATTTCTAACTCAGGTGCATGTCCCTTCATGAACATGCTGTTGATGGGAGTGGGGCGGGCAAAGCAACAGTTGACCTGTGAGGCCTGCTGACAGAGAGCCTGATAATCGATTGAGAGGTTGCTGGGGGTAATCACTGCTCTGTGCATGCTCAGCCTAGCATGCAATGGAAACTCTCTTATAAGAAAAATGCATCTGTTTAAAGACACTGGCTGTAACAACAGATCTCTTCTTCCTGAAGCTCCAAAGACTACTTGTCTTCCATTCTGACCTCCTCTAACCACTAGCACTTCTGCTCAGAAAGCAGATTCCCTTGCAGTCAGTCCTAGGTGTTGTCAGGGCAGCTCCAACAAGCGAGGGTACCTCTTATGAGCTTGCATTTTTCTTTATTGTCTCTCTGATATTCCTAGCAGATGTTCTAGGCTGTGTGAAGGCAGCACAAACCAGGGCTGGTGCTGAGAAAGCAGGGGCTCATCCTCCCATCCAAAGACACGTATGGAGGGTGTGCCTCTGCTGGCACCGGGCACTGAGCCAGGCTGACAGGTTTGTGTTGTTGGACCTCACGAAGTTTCTTTATTGCTGCCTTGATGGAGGCAAGATGTCAGCAGGGCCAACAGTCCCTGAGGGCCCTTCTTGCCCCCACCAAGATGCTTCCTGATGAAGTCATCCGGCCTCAGCTGTCTCACTCCTTGGATGAATGCAAGTCTAGCAAATGCTTCTCCCTGCCCCACCCCTGTGCCAGCTGAGGTCTCCTGGAAAAGGCAAAAGGAGGGAGAAGACAAAACGTCTTGAAGAATTTAAGACTGGATCCACTTGACAAACCTTTAAGGAATTTTCTAGCCCTGCCTAGATAAAAATGCTAACTGTGCCAAAATGCTCTTAGTCACTTCCTCTCCTATTCTTCACCGACCTCGTTTCTGAAATGTGGGCACAGATGAGCCCTTAAATGGAAGGAGGACTGTCTAGTGGTCCCCAGTGTGTGTGATGGTTCACTCTGCTCTCATGACTTGTTTCTCTTCCTGCATCTGTTTTCTCGTTCTGGTCTGTCTGCCTCATTCCCACAGGACTCCATCTGTGGCTCATTTCCCCAGGTGAGGGGAGGGAGCTGGGGGTAGGGTGCTAAGAAGACACTCGGTGTGAAATTCTCACTGGCTTTTGATTTCCAAAGTTTTAGCTCTCTAAACCTTTCCTACCAGTGAAGAAGGTGAAGGAAGGGGGTTCCCAACAGGACCCCAGTGTCTGGGAACAAAAGGTGGGCGTGGTCTTCCTCTATCCCCCAGTTAGAAAATGAGACCCCCTTGAACTGGGGAAGGAGAGGGAGAGATCTGTGGGTTCCATACACATGTCCAGGTCTGGGTTTTTTTGTTTTTTGTTTTTTTTTTAACAGAGCATGGAGAAGTGGCAGGACTCTAATGGAAGTGTCCATCCCTAGGGTCTGGATTTGGTGGGTGGGAGGGGGTTTCATAGACCTGGGGCTTTCAGAACTAAAATCAGAACAATCTCAGGCAAAGCAAGAGGGTTGGTTACCCTACCCACAGGCACATCTAGGCCGACAGGGCCATAAATGGCCTTCCAGAAGACTCCTGCTTTCCCAGTAGGGCCTGGAGGAGCCATGAGGATAGGAGGAGGGACGTCTCAAGGGCAAGCTGTGTGTACTAATGCCCGGGGCTACCCGATACTTGGTATAACGCCATGGAGGGATGGCCCAAGAACAATGGATTAAACTTTCTGCCAGTTCAGTGGAATGGGACTTCACAGCCAGAAATGAGGTTGAGAGTCATGATATAATATTTCTTGCACATCTGAGATTGTGGTTGTGGTTCACACCCGTGTGGAAGTCAGTCAAAGCTGAGACTCACATGGTGGCAGCGGCAGCCCGGAACATTGTCAGGCTCAAGCTTGTAGCAGAATGTGAAATCAGCACCTGCTACATCAAAGTGGCTTTTACTCCCTCCACCACTGTGACTCACACCGCCTTCCTCTTAAAAATAAAAAAAAATTTATGAATGCATTCTCTAGTCTCTGGTCAACAATCAACACCTTCTCCCAACAGGTCTAATGTCTAAGAAAAAAACAGTTGGGGAGCGACAGCCGAGACCATATTCTGTCCCTTAGAAGGGTATGGCAGTGAGGAGGAGAGGGCGTGGCTTCAGAGGTGGGCAGTCTGCACCTCGGACAATAACTCTGTTCCAGAAGCAGATGCAGATAAAGAGAAATGACATGAAGACACCTGCTCTCCATCATGAGGAAGATTAGATTTGATGTAAGAGCTAGTTGATGGTTTAATTTCATTTCCCACACTAAATGAATTTGGGAAATGTCAAAGCTAATCTATAATCTTTCTGTTTCTTAAGCACTTAGGATAATGTTGCACACTTGGATTGAGAAGTTCTATCTTCCATCTGAACCATCCCCCTGCCCGGCCCCCACTCGGGGCACCATCACAGATGATGACCCAGCCTCAGTTGTAAGTGTGGTACCCACAACAGGCACTAGACTGCGGGTGTGAAGAACATAGGAGGAATCAACGGGCGACTGCCTCCACCTCAGGTCAAACACTGTTCACTGGAGCTCAGCGTTTTCATGGGTCACCTGCTTCCTTATTTATAAGAAAATTGGATTTTGCTGACTCAAAAGTCAGTTTCCATAGATCAAAGTTAAAACCACAGGCCCTCTCCCTCAGCGCTTTTGCAGCATATCTAGAACATGCCATGACAGGAAGGGGCAAAGAACAATGAGGCAAATGTCCTGAGAGTTTGGAGGGAAGGGCAGAGCACAGGCTGGCTCAGCACTTTGGGATCCACTGCCCCTGGGAACACATCTTCTCAGCTTACCCACTGAGTTTACAGGGGAGACTTCAGGAGCTGGGGTACACTGTTGGCTGGACCTGGGAAGAGAATGGTTTGGTCTCTTCATTTCAAGGGTGAACCATTAATAACCTGCTTTTACAATGCCACTTTCCACCCCAGCCATTAGATATTCAAGGTGGTATTTTTAATCTTCATCTGCTGTCTCTTGGATCTCTCTGTTCAGAACTTTATTAGGAAGAGGGGGTGACTTATTAGGTCCCCCAAACCTTAACACTCAACTCTTGAACTTTCCTTCTGTGTAACCTGGAGCTTCTTGATCAAGTGAAAAAGGAGAGAGTGAAAAAGTTGGTTTAAAACTCAACATTCAGAAAACTAAGATCATGGCATTTCATCCCATCACTTCATGGCAAATAGATGGGGAAACAGTGGAAAACAGTGACAGACTTTATTTTCTTGGGCTCTAAAATCATTGCAGATGGTGATTGCAGCCATGAAATTAAAAAACACTTNCTAGCATGGTGAGATGAGTGCACTTGTTTGGTAGTTTGAACATGCTATGGCATTGCCTTTCTTTGGGATTGAAATGAAAACTGACCTTTTCCAGCCCTGTGGCCACTGCTGAGTTTTCCAAATTTTCTGGCATATTGAGTACAGCACTTTCACAGCATCATCTTTGAGATCTGAAATAGCTCAACTGGAATTCCATCACCTTTACTAGATTTATTCATAGTGATGCTTCCTAAGGCCAGGATGCCTGGCTGTAGGTGAGTAGGGTAATGGTGACCTCCTTCAAAAGGACTTAATGCAAGGACTGTTATATTCAGTGCCCCTGACCCCATGGCAGGCCACTGCTGACCCATGCCTCAACCAGAGACTCCTAGACACTCACAGGCAGTTCTGGTTTAGTCTCTTGTGGGGTCACTGCTCCTTTCTTCTGAGTCCAGGTTTTCTTTGTGCCCTCCAAACTGCAGGGAGGGAACACAGCCCCACCCATCAACAGAAAATTGGATTAAAGATTTACTGAGCATGGCCCTGTCCATCAGATCAAGACCCAGATTCCTACAGCCAGTACCTCCCATCAGGAAGCATCCTTATCCTTATCCATCAGAGAGCAGACAGAATAGAAACCACAATTACAGAAAACTAACCAAACTGATCACTTGGATCAGAGCCCTGTCTACTCAGTGAAACTGTGAGCCATGTTGTGTAGGGCCACCCAAGACAGATGGATCTTGGTGGAGAGTTCTGACAAAATGTCGCCCACTGGAGAAGGGAATGGCAAACCACTTCAGTATTCTTGCCTTTAGAATCCCATGAACAGTATAAAAAAGCAAATCGATATGACACTGGAAAATGAACACTGCAGGTTGGTAGGTGCCCAGTATGCTCCTCGAGAAGAGTGGGGAAACATTTTCAGAAAGAATGAAGAGGCTGAGCCAAAGCAAAAACAGCACCCAGTTGTGGCTGTGACTGGTGATGGAAGTAAAGTTGATGCTGTAAAGAACAGTATTGCATAGGAGCCTGGAATGTTAGGTCCATGAATCAAGGTAAATTGGAAGTGATCAGACAGGAGATGGCAAGAGTGAACATCGACATTTTAGGAATCCGTGAACTAACATCAGCTAGAATGGGTGAATTTAATTCAGATGACCAATATATCTACTACTGTGGGCAAGAATCCCATGTCAATGTAACTCGATTATCAAGAGTAGAAAATTTCCATTGTTTCATTAAGTTGTTTGTTATTGTTGTTTTTAACCCACTGCTATGTGTTGAACTAGGAAGATAAAAAAATAAATCTGTTAATTTGACAAATCTCAGCCACTCAGATCATCTAAATTAAATTTGATCCTAACTTAACTTTTTGATAACTATGTAAACACAACCCAGGGCATATCTACCTCAGTTGAACAAATCAGTACTTATTAATTTTCAAAACAGTAAAAGCTTTAACCAGAAGCCCACTCAACAATATCCTAATGTTTTGTGGAAGCCTGGATGGGAGAATGTTTGGGGGAGAATGGATACATGTATATGTATCTCTTTGCTGTCCCCCTGAAACTATCACAGGAACATTGCTAATCAACTATACTCCGATACAAAATCAAAAGTTTAATGAAAAAAAAGAATACCCTAATTTAAAAAAAATTGCTCAACATCACATCATTAGGGAAATGGAGATCAAAAGCACAATGGGTTATCACAGCATACCTGTTGGAATGGCTATCAGAAAGATAAGAAATAACAAGTGTTGGCAAAGATGTAGAGGAAAGGAAACCTCTTTGCATTACTGGTGGGAATATACACTGGTGCAGGCATGGTGGGCAAGAATCCTTTAGAAGAAATGGAGTAGCCTTCATAGTCAACAAAAGAGTCCGAAATGCCATACTTGGGAGCAATCTCAAAAACAACAGAATTATCTCTCTTCATTTCCAAAGCAAACCATTCAATATCACAGTAATCCAAGTCTATGCCCCAACCGCTAATGCTAAAGAAATTGAAGTTGAACAGTTCTAGGAAGACCTACAAGGCCTTCTAGAACTAACACCAAAAAAGATTGTCCTTTTCATCATAGGGGACTGGAATGCAAAAGTAGGAAGTCAAGAGATACCTGAAGTAACAGGCAAGCTTGGTCTTGGAGTACTAAATGAGGCAGGGCAAAGGTTAACGGAGTTTTGCTGAGAGAACACACTGGTCATAGCAAACACCCTCTTCCAACGACACAAGAGATGGCTCTACACATGTACATCACCAGATGGTCAATAATGAAATGAGATTGATTATATTCTTTGCAGCCAAAGATGGAGAAGCTCTATATAGACAGCAAAAATAAGACCAGGAGCTGACTGTGGCTCAGATCATGAACTCCTTATTGCAAAATTTAGACTTAAATTGAAGAANTCAATAATGAAATGAGATTGATTATATTCTTTGCAGCCAAAGATGGAGAAGCTCTATATAGACAGCAAAAATAAGACCAGGAGCTGACTGTGGCTCAGATCATGAACTCCTTATTGCAAAATTTAGACTTAAATTGAAGAAAGTAGGGAACGTCGCTAGACCATTCAGGTATGACCTAAATCAAGTCCCTTACTATTATACAGTGGAAGTGACAAATAGATTTAAGGGATTAGATCTGATAGAGTAGCTGAAGAACTATGGACGGAGGTTTGTAACACTGTCAGTGATCAAAACCATCCCCAGGAAGAGGAAATGCGAAAGGCAAAATGGTGGCCTTACAAATAGCTTAGAAAAGAAGAGAAGCGAAAGGCAAAGGAGAAAAGGAAAGATATAGCCATCTGAATGCAGTGTTCCAAAGAATAGCAAGGAGAGATTAAGAAAGCCTTCCAAAGTGATTAATGCAAAGACATAGAGGAAAACAATAGAATGGGAAAGACTAGAGATCTCTTCAAGAAAATTTGAGATACCAGTGGAACATTTCATGCAAAGATGGGCACAGANAAAGAATAGCAAGGAGAGATTAAGAAAGCCTTCCAAAGTGATTAATGCAAAGACATAGAGGAAAACAATAGAATGGGAAAGACTAGAGATCTCTTCAAGAAAATTTGAGATACCAGTGGAACATTTCATGCAAAGATGGGCACAGAAAAGGACAGAAATGGTATGGACCTAACAGAAGCAGAAGATATTAAGAAGAGCTGGCAAGAATACACAGAAGAACTATATAAAAGGGGTCTTAACAACCCAGATAACTGCTATGATGAAATCTCTCTCCTGGAGACAGACATCTGGAGTGTAAAGTCACGTGGGCCTTAGGAAGCATCATTATGAACAAAGCTAGTGGAGGTGATGGAGTTCCAGTTGAGCTATTTCAAATCTCAAAGATGATGCTGTGAAAGTGCTGTACTCGATATGCCAGCAAATTTGGAAAACTCAGCAGTGGCCACAGGGCTGGAAAAGGTCAGTTTTCATTCCAATCCCAAAGAAAGGCAATGCCATAGCATGTTCAAACTACCAAACAAGTGCACTCATCTCACCATGCTAGCAAATTAATGCTCAAAATTCTCCAAGTCAGGCTTCAACAGTACATGAACTGTGAACTTTCGATATTCAAGCTGGATTCAGAAAAGGCAGAGGAACCAGAGATCAAATTGCCAACATCCGTTGGATCATCAAAAAATCTAGAGAGTTCCAGAAAAACATCTACTTCTGCTTTATTGACTATGCTAAATCCTTTGACTATGTGAATCACAATGAACTGTGGCAAATTCTTCAAGAGATAGGAATACCAGACCACCTTACCCGCCTGTTGAGAAATCTCTATGCAGGTCAAGAAGCAACAGTTGGAATTGGACATGGAACAGCAGACAGACTGGTTCCAAGTCAAGAAAGGAGTATGTCAAGGCTGTATATTGTCACCTTGCTTATTTAACTTACATGCAGAGTACGTCATCCAAAATACCAGCCTTGATGAAGAACAAGCTAGCATCAAGATTTCAGGGAGAGATATCAATAAACTCAGATATGCAGATGACACCACCCTTATGGCAGAAAGTGAAGAAGAAGTAAAGAACCTCTTGATGAAAGGGAAAGAGGGGAGTGAAAAAGCTGGCTTAAAACTCAGCATTCAAAAAACTAAGATCATGGCATCNTCAGATATGCAGATGACACCACCCTTATGGCAGAAAGTGAAGAAGAAGTAAAGAACCTCTTGATGAAAGGGAAAGAGGGGAGTGAAAAAGCTGGCTTAAAACTCAGCATTCAAAAAACTAAGATCATGGCATCTGGTCCCATCACTTCTTGGCCAATAGATGGGGAAACAATGGAAATAGTGACAGACTTTATTTTCTTGGGCTCCAAAATCACTTTAGATGGTAACTGCAGCCATGAAATTAGAAGATGCTTCCTCCTTGGAGGAAAAGCTATGACCAAGCTAGACAACATATTAAAAAGCAGAGACATTACTTTCCTGACAAAGGTCTGTTTAGTCAAAACTATAGTTTTTTCAGTAGTCATGTATGGATGTGAGAGTTGGACTATAAAGAAAGCTGAGTACCAAAGAATTGATGTGTTTGAACTGTGGTGCTGGAGAAGACTCTTGAGAGTCCCTTGGACTGAAAGGAGATTCAACCAGTGAATCCTAAAGGAAATCAGTCCTGAATATTCACTGAAGGGACTGATGCTGGAGCTCTAATACTTTCAGCCCCTGACATAGAAATAACTCACTGGAAAAGACCCCGATGAAGAGAAAGATTGAAGGCAGGAGGGGAAGGGGACAACAGAGGATGAGATGGTTGGATGATATCACCATCTCGATAGATACAAGTTTGAGCAGACTCCGGGAGTTGGTGATGGACAGGGAAGCCTTGTGTGCTGCAGTTGATGGGGTCGCAAAGAGTCAGACGCCACTGAGCAACTGAACTGATGTTTTGAAAACAAACTTGGGGAAAAATGATGAAAATTCACCAAAATATTAATGGAGACTAATTGAGAGGTTAAGATGTTAGATGTCTTCTTTTTCTAATCTTTTTTCAGCATCTTGAATTGTCAGTACATATTATTTTGATTGTTAGGAAAAATAACAAAGCTTTCACAAAAAACAATGATACTTTGCAATAATATTACCGATATTCAGTGAATAATATGTGTGTACAGGAGCTTAAGGTAAGAGATGATTTTTCGATGATCCAGTTGCCAATTTGATCTTTGGTTCTTCTGCCTTTTCTAAATCTATCTTGAACATCTGGAAGTTCACAGTTCATGTACTGTTGAAGCCTGAGTTGAATAATTTTGAGCATTAATTTGCTAGCGTGTGAGATGAGTGCACTTGTTTGGTAGTTTGAACATGCTTTGGCATTGCCTTTCTTTGGCGTTGGAATGAAAACTGACCTTTCCTAATTTGCTAATTTTGTCATAGCACGAGCAAACGTATGTTAAATTCTAGGAAAAGGGCTTTGAAGTTGGACTCACATCTTGGTTTTTCACCTTCTATGTTAGTCCTGTTATTAGGTCCTAGGTCTCTGTCCTTGGGGAGGATTACAGTCAGTCCTTGTGTGCTTTGGTGCTCAGTGATGTCGACTCTTTTATGACCTCATGGACTCTAGCCTGCCACGTTCCTCTGTCCATAGCATTCTCCAGGGAAGAATACTGAAGTGGGTTGCCATTTTAGCCCCTAGATGTGTGCTCAATTAGCAGTCTGATTCTTGGGCTACAGCTTTTAAGCTATGTAAGAGGGCCTCTTAGGGAAAGGCCTGGAAATGGGCATTTCTGTTCATACCATCTTGTACTGAGCCCTGTGAGAGTGGGGAGGGGAATGGCTACAGTAAATTCTTGCAAGCCCACTAAGAACTATTTCTTTTTTTGCTATAGTGTGGTGGGTCTTGTGCTACAAGCCCTGTTAGCTTTCAGGGCTAGGTATTTTGGGGGTCCATTTCTCAGGTAGAAGTCTTAGAAGGTGAAGCACCAGATGTGTGGTCCAAACCTTTTACTCCTCAAGGAGGTGTTAAGAGTTGTGAGTTTCCTCTCAGTTTTGTGTCATTGTGCTAGAGGTGGGGTTTGTGTCTTGGCCTTTCTTACACATTTTAACCTGGACTTTTTCTCATTCACTTGATGTGTATGGGTCTCTCAACTAATTTCTGGGCTTCTTTTGGAGAATTGTTCTGTGTGTAGTGCAGATTTGATGTGTCCCATGGAAACGCGTTCAGGACCTTCCCATGTTGCCATCTTTTATCAGAAGCCAAGTACTTTTGGCCCTGGCTAAAGTATACCAAAGTCTATAATATGCCTCCTGTCCTTCAGTGTATATTTTAAATAAAGTATAAAAAAATGAAAATGTTAGTGGTTCAGTCGTGTCTCACTCTGCGACCCCATGGACTGTAGCCTGCCAGGCTCCTCTGTCCATGAGATTTTCTAGGCAACAGTACTGGAGTGGATTGCCATTTCCTCTTCCAGGGGATCTTGCTGACCTGGGGCTCGAACCTGGGTCTCCTACACTGCACGTGGATTCTTTACCATCTGAGCATAAGAGAAGGTAAATGTAAACTCAGGAGAGTATTCGTCTAACCAAATATATTCTAGGCATGAAGATTATCTACTGTGGTTTTAGCTTAGTTATTTGTTTCACATATTTTCTTTTCTTGCAGATTGCATATGTGTTTGGATGGGTTAGGCAGGAAAAAGAGCTCCAAATATCTGTGGCTGTTGTTTAGTTGCTAAGTCATGTCTGACTCGTTGTGACCCATGGACTGTAACCCACCAGGCTCTTCTATCCATGGGATTTTCCCGGCAAGAATACTGGAGTAGATTACCATTTCCTTCCCCAGAGGATCTTCCTGACCCAGGAACTGAACCCGAATCTCCTGCCTTGCAGGCAGATTCTTTACCACTGAGCCACCAGGAAAGCCCAATTATTTGTTGAGGTTGCTTCAAAAATCACATCACTGCAGCATGTGAAAGAAAGATTCTATAATATTAAATGTGGATAGATACAGATTATCATTTAGCACACTTTTCTGTTGTGCATTTCTTAAGGAAGCTGAGTTTGTTATAAAGGAATTAATCAATCCTCACATTACTCCTAAGAGAGCTGGTTAATTTCTATTTTAGTGGCAAGGGAGCTGACATGTAGAGAAGTTAAATTACTTGTCCGTGGTTATTTGTGGAGGTGGAAATAGAATTTTGAGTTTATGACTTGTCGTATATCATAAAGGCCAAAATGTTCTTTCAAATAATGCATTTTTGTGTTCTGATGAAAATGCTTTTTGCATTCTAATAAAACACCTAGATTCTAGTCCTAGATAATGTTTAATCCTTGTGACCTATATTCTGAAAAATGACCCCCCTTGTGATGAGCGAGCCTCAAACCACTCTTTCCTGGCTGCTTATAAGTGAATGTTTGTTGTTGTTGCTGCTGTTCAGTCGCTCAGTTGTGTCTGACTCCTTGCGACCCCGTGGACTGCAGCATACCAGGCTTCCCTGTCCTTCACCATCTCCCAAAGGTTGCTCAAACTCATGTCCATGAGTCACTGATGCCATCCAGTAGTAAATATTGCTACCTTTTTATTTATAAATTAGCAGGTTGAGTTTAGGTTAAAAGCATTTTCAAATATCGCCTTCAAATGAATGAAACTAAATTTTTGAATTGGCTTTTAAGCAGTCATTCTCACTTTTGTGTCCATCTTATGAAATCATTCATTTTCCTTAAGAAGAATTTAAATATTTAAAAACAGTTTTATTTGATGAATATTAGGAAAATTTGTAGAGAGTCTAAGAAACATAATTTAGGTTTGCTTATTTTCTTGTGGGAAATTATTGAACTGCCAGGCCAAGTATTTTGGTTAAGTAGATCTAATAGAATAAATAGTACCATACAACATATTATGGCTGCCAGTGGCACTTGACATGTATATGTATGAAACTCATCAGTTCAGTTCAGTTCAGTTGCTCAGTCGTGTCCGACTCATTACGACCTCATGAATCGCAGCATGCCAGGCCTCCTTGTCCATCACCAACTTCTGGAGTTCATTCAGATTCACGTCCATCGAGTCAGTGATGCCATCCAGCCATCTCGTCCTCTGTCGTCCCCTTTTCCTCCTGCCCCCAATNACATGAATCCACCACAGGTGTAAACTGGAATGCCATCACCTCCACTAGCTTTGTTCGTAGTGATGCTTTCTAAGGCCCACTTGACTTCACATTCCAGGATGTCTGGCTCTAGATGAGTGATCACAGCATCGTGGTTATCCAAGTCATGAAGATCTTTTTTGTACAGTTCTTCTGTGTATTCTTGCCACCTCTTCTTAATATCTTCTGCTTCTGTTACCTTCCCGTTAAGCTTGAGGAAGGGTTTACTGGCTTATTTAGTGGTGACATTTCCTGCTAAGTAATTGGTTACATATAGTCACTGTTTAAACATGCCTGCTATTGGCTTGATTTCCCTGGTAAATGATAATAAAATTATAAGAGATAGCTATTTAATTTGTTAATGTTAGACTGTGCTGTGATAATAGATGGATCTGATTTCAAGATATTTTCACTAGGTATTGAATTAAGAGGGACTTTTATTTATTTTTTTTAATTTTAATTTTTACTTTATTTTGCTTTACAATTAAGAGGGAATTTAAAAAGCTTTGTTTGTGTGTATATATATAATTTAATACCTCCTTCTCTCAGGTGGTATTAACAATACTCTATTAACACACACACACAAAAACTGACTTTCGAAGAAGAAAGATGCCTGATTTACAGTCACTTGGCTGTTAATGGTGGAGTCTTCAGCTGTACAGAGTACATGTGCCCTCTGCTATATCATGAGACCAATGCCAGAAGTCATGCCAAGCTGGTGGCTGATTTAAGGTTAACCGAGGTATGATGTACTTTGAGATTTTGAAGCTGGAAGAGGTTTAGGAAAAGAGCTGTGTGGCATAGGGAGAATTCTGGAAGACTCCAAATACAGTTTAGCATTAAGATAGGTTCTAGAGGATGGGTGGAAGGGAATTCAGCTGGTAGAGCTGAGCTTTTCTCCTTGCTTCTGTTTCCTAATCTTAGCATCCAGGTAAACATGGCAGTGGGTTGATTTTGAATAGTTTTTATGTGATGTGGTCATTTTAGTGGTTTTTATTAGTTGGCGAAGGACAAGCACAACTTAGGAATGATCTTCCCCACTTTTTCTTGAATAAAATTATTATGCCGAGAAGAGTTGGACACAAATGTTCAAAAGTGGCACTTGGCCATCTTTAATTGTAATTCAGCATTTGAAATTGGCCGCTGAAATCCCCAAGGTGAGGGTATGATTGAGTCTGTGTTGGAGTGATTGTGGCCCCAGCGTGACTGGGTGGCAGCAGCAGAAGGGGTATCTGGCCACTGAAACTTCCCATGGTGCACAGTGGAGGCATCAGTTGTCAAAAGCTGTGCTTACCCAGAGTGTCAGTATTGGCAGGAGCTGCTCCCTCTGCTTGAGTCCTTGGGGTTCATGCTTCATGTTCAGTCTTTATCAGCTTTCCGACTGACATTATAGTCTTGGCTTTGTTCTGTGTTTTTGTGTCAGACAAGAACAGTTCTTTTCTTGTATGGTTTAGTGTTTTTATTGGTAATATTTTTTCCGTTTCTTAATTTTACCTGGGATATCCCAGGTCTCATGAATGTATGGAATCTGAGCTTCACATGTGTAACATTGTTGGAAAGAACATAGTTCTCATAGTTAAATATGCCTAGGTTTAAATCCTGTTTAGGCCACTCACGTGCTCTGTGACCTTGATGTGGATTTATAATTTCTCTGAGTCTCAGTCTCTCCACCTACAGAATAATGAAAACAAAACCTTTTGGATGGTTTTGCTATACAGATTACATTGTTTATATGAAGCACCCAGCACAGTGACTGGCAGTCAGTGGTAGCAGTTGCTGCTATCCTTCCACCCACTCTAAGTAATGGCTCTGCTGTGTGTGTGCTGTTAGTTTCTCCATGCCTCTGTGGATGATGGCACTTGTGTTGCAAATTATTTCAAATCAGTATTTAGTCATTCCCGGGACTTTCCCTTTACCCACAGCAGAACCTGCCTTGACTGTGATCCTAACTTTTTACTCAAGACAACTGTTTCTTATTTGTTATGCATCACTTTTTTTTTTTTAGCTGGTTAATTCATCATCCATTGTTCCATTTGTCTTTCAGAATTTGTTAATGGACTTTGCAGCATACTGATGATATTAAATCTATCTGAACCTCAAATTGCCTTTTATAGAAGGTATTTTGGGGAAATATTTGAGAATAGGAAAACATCCATGATTGGAGAGTAACTCCAATTTTAAAAAAATAAGAAACTTTACTATCCATGGACTAGATGTTAGAAGATTGTATTGGTGAGCACAGATATTTAAGAACCATAAATTGTCAAATCTCTATTCCCTATGTCTTTAGCATAACTCCCTGTATAGTAGGATATTTTATCTTGTGAGACAGAGTTGAGCTTAATTCATTTTGGCTATTTATGAGATGAGATTGAATAAAAATAAGCATTCTAGTATTTAATTGTTGAAACACAGGTCAAATTTTGGTAATGATTATACTACCACATGCTCGGTTGGAATATTGCAGATCCAGTGCTTGGCATCCATTTTTCTATTTTATCTCCGTTACAGCCTGTAAATTCAGCAGGAAAGATTGCTTTTCTCCCCTCCCTTTGTTTTGTAGGTTAAGAAGCTGAGGATTAGAGAATTAGAATATCATAACCAAGCTGAGGAAGATAGAGTTTGTCTAGCTGAGGAGACAAAACAGGACTAGAATTTACATGTCTTGCTTTGACTCCAGGTTTTCCATTCTAAGAAATTTAGACTCAATTAAATTGAACAGATTTGAGTACTTGTTAACCATTAATTATAAAGATTTTTAAATGAAAAAGTTATTTTATGTTAATCAATTTTTCATTGTAATGTCTGGATGATACTAATACACAGACAAATTGTAATATTGTTCTGAGCCTTTTTCCTTAATATTTATACATTTATTTCATGTGTTTATATTCTAAGAAAACTTTGATACATGATATTGCAAGTGAATAGCTATTGTTTGAATATAGAAACAAATAGAAAGGAAACATTTGTAGCTAGGTATTGATATTGAAATTAATTTTATTTCAAGTTGATATTTAATATAAAATAACTTTCTTTTAAAAACTGATATTTAGTGAACATTAGGTTTCCTCTTATTCTGTTAACCTCCATAATCTAGAATTACCTAGTTGGTTTTGCAAATCTTGGATGTCTTTATGACTGCCTTATTCTGAAAATTACTCTGCTAATCTGCCAGAACCAAATGCTGGGACACTTTTCCATTGGGTATTACTATTATAAAAACAGAGTGCCAGTTTTTTGTTTGTTTGTTTCCTTTTTCTGAGTATTTACATAGGAATACATTGTTGAAGTAGAACAATGTATTTCAGGGAAGGATTTTTTTTTTAGACAAATATCATTTCTTTTTACTAAATCTGTGGCTCGCAGGTATTTTAAGGAATGCTTATATGTTGAATACCAGCCAGAATACCAGAATACACCAGATGGATCCTTTCAGGTTTTCATCCAGAAACTTTCTGATATTTGACAGATTGTTTGTATTATTCTCTGTGTCTTTATTAAAGTTTACGTATTTATATTAAAACATAAAACTGAGCAATGTGTTAGGGTAATTCTGTTTCTCATTTGTTCATTGACTTGGTTCATTTAGAAGGAAGGCTTTCTAAATTGCTTAAATTACCTAGTCAAATTATCCATTCCATAATTTGCTCCCTTTATTCTCTTTTAGTCTGTTTGAAAGATTATTTTCAGATTAATGGTGTTTTTTATTTTTGTTTCAGTTTTATGGCCTCTAATTTTTATTTTTAAAAATTTAAGTATATTGATTTTACATATTGTGTTAATTTCTGCTGTATAGTAACATTACACACACACACACACACACACACACACATACACGTATATGTTCTTTTTAATATTCTTTCCCGTTATGGTTTATCCCAGGACATTGGATATAGTTTCCTGTGCTATCCACTAGGGCCTTGTTGTCCGTCCATTCTATATGTAATAGTTTGTATCTGCCAACCCCAGATGCCCAGTCCGTCCTGCCTACCTCCCCTTGACAAGCACAAGTCTGCTCTCTATGTCTGTGAGTTTGTTTCAGCTTCACAGATAGGTTCGTTTGTGTCATATTTTAGATTCCACGTCTAAGTAACATCGTGTTGCATTTGTCTCTTTCTGACATACTTCACTTAGTGTGATAATCTCTAGTTGCATCCACATTGCTGCCAATGGCATTATTTTGTTTTTTTTCTGTGGCTCGGTAGTATTTCATTATATATATGTACCACGTCTTCTGTATTCATTTACCTGTGAAAGACATTTACATTGTTTCCTTGTCTTGACTATTGTGAATAGTGCTGCTATGAACATAGGGATGCATGAATCTTTTTGAGTTGTAGTTTTGCCCAGATTATATGCCCAGGAGTGGAATTGCTGGGTCATATGGCAACTCTATTTTTAGCCTTTTGAGGAACCTCCATACTGTTTTCCGTAGTGGCTGTACCTACTTGCATTTCAGCCAACAATGTAGGAGGGTTCCCTTTTCTCCATATCCTCTCAAATTGTTTGTAGAATTTTTTAGTGATGGCCATTCGGACTGGTGTGAGGTGATACCTCATTGTAGTTTTGATTTGCATTTCTCTAATAGCTGGTGCTGTTGAGCATCTTTTCATGTGCCTATTGATAGCCTCTAATTTTTTTTCCCTTTAGATTCCTCTTCTCTCTGTACCATATCCATTTGCAGTCAGTCTCCACTTCCCCACTCCCATTTTCTTAATATGTCTTTCGAAGTAGAGTTTTTTAAGAAAAATATTTATTTTGTATTAGGTCATTGTGGTTATCCTTTAATTTTGATGTCCAGTTTATCCTTTTTTTTTAATGGCTTGTGTTTTTGGTGTCAATACTTCTTTACCTAACCAAAAGTCAGTCTGTGTTTTCTCCTTAGAGTTACAATTTTAAGCCTTATGTTGAGACCTGTTATCCATTTTTAATTAATTTTGTGTATGACAGAAGTCTAAATTAATCTTTTGTTTGTAGATATGCAGTTGTTCCAGTATCACTTGTTGAAAAGAATTTTGTTAATGTTTTATACTCATGAGGATTACTGTCTTTCTGTAATGTCTGCTTTGGGATCAGGATGATATGGGTTTCATAGAATGAGTGGAAAAGTATTTATTCCTCTTTCTGGAAGAATTCATGTAGAATTTATATTATTTTTTCCTGGAAGTATTCATGTGGAATTACATTAATTTTCCTTTAACATTCATTAAAATTTACCAGTGAAGCGAAAAAAAAAAAGAATATTATTTCCTCCATTCAAGGGAAACTTTTGAACTCTTAATCCTATTCCCTTGTCTATATTCCTGTCTTTATGCCAATACCACATTGTCTTGATTATTATCATTTTACAGTAAATTTTGCAGTTGAGAAGTTTGAGTCCTTTAACTGTTTTCTTTTCCAAAATTGTTTTGGCGGTTCTGAGTCCTTTGCATTTCCTTGTAACTGTCATATTCAGAACCTAGAAAAGAACAATGAATTTTTTCACAGGTTTTTGTTAACTAGAATTTTATATTTAGGTGAGATATGCTATGCTATTGTTTTTATACTCTTGACCATCAAAGTAATGATATTTATTGACAGTTTATCCATAGATTTTTTTTTGTTGGACATTTTAATTTATAAGTTGAGATTTTTTTTTTTAATTTATGTGTAGCCACCAAGTAATAGAATCAGAGATATATTCAGCTGGAAAACAATAAAAACATGCACATCTTTGATATGAATATGTAATTTAACCTGTGTGTTCATGTGATCATATTTTATTCAGTGAGGATACAAGGAAAATGATGATTTAAAGAAAAGTGTGAATGAAAATTAAAACCGACTTTTACAAATGAAATGGATGTTAGTGTCATGTGTTACTATTTACAGTGGGTAAGCTTGCTTTACATTTTAATTGCACCTACTCTTTGCAGTTGTAATGTACATGGTCCTTGCCCTTAGGAAGCCCACACTCTTACTAGATGGACCAGCATGCAGCTAATAGTGCTCTGTGATGCATGCTGTTTAAAAAAGACATGGAGAAGAGTCAGGGAAGGAAGAGAGAGGTCGGAGGGGGCACTTAACTGTGTCTGGAGGTGATGAAGAATACCAAAAGGAGTAGAACCGTGAGCTTTCTCGTAGATAGAATTCTGACTAGTGGAGAAAACGGGTAGTTTTCCACAGAAGGAGCATGACATAAGAATGTGAAAAAATGCATGGATACTCAGAAGATACCATTGTAGATGATTATGGCATAATCCTGAAGGGAAAAAAAGAAGCTAACCATTCTGTTTAGATTTTCTGTCAGGAATGGACTCTCTCGGTTATTACTTTAAATAATGGAAGTTTATTACACAGGAACCCATTCTGTTTAGATTTTCTGTCAGGAATGGACTCTCTCAGTTATTACTTTAAATAATGGAAGTTTATTACACAGGAACCCAGTAAAATAAGCAGTGTTCAGGTCTCAAAAAGATTGGGAGTTTGGGATTGGTTCTCCGTCCAGAGTGATTCTAGATTGGGTTTAAATACTGGAGTTCCCTCAAGACTCAGTCCCATACTGCGTTTTCTTCTCTTCATTCTTCCTAGGTCAGACCCACAGCTTCAGTATGTATTTATTGAACTGTATCTCTGGCCTTGACTTCTCTCCGACATTCAGACCAATATATCCCACTGCCTACCTGCCACCTTTAAATATAATAAAGCAGAGGTCTTATAATCTGTTTTACAATTCAGATGCTTGTTTATTGTTTTGAAATTTCATTTGTGGAGATATTTTAAGGCCTAGGATAAAAGAGCCTTCCTCTGGAGAGAACGTGTATTTACATCTGCTATCTCTAGGGATACTAGTATGGAATCATTTTCAACAAAACTAAAATTGAGGTTTTCTAGACGGTATCAGTGGTGCACACTGAACATCAAATTTACAGAAAGGAACTGTAGTGGTGGTTACAACCTAGTCCATCTCTTTAGCACTAGATCATCTCCTCAGACCCATAGGGTAATATGATTGATTCACTTGTAGTTTTCCTGTATCTGGAGTATAGCCCTTTGCAGTACTAGCTTAATGTGGGAGTTTCTCTGATTAGATTCTCCACTTGGGTGAGCTCTCATATCTGTTCCTGTAGCCCCAAGAGGCCATCAGACGGTGATTTTGTCTAGACGAGCTTTGCTCTTAGGGGAAAAAGCAGTTTAAGTCATTTAGTTTCTTTCTCTGGGTTTTTTTATTCCTTTCAGAATTCGGCTTAATAATTCCTTACCATATTGTTGGCTCTCTGATGCTTTTAAGAAACTGGGTTTTTGAAATATTTTATGTAGTACTTTTTAGATATTTTTAGCAAGAAGATTTAAATAATTTGGTCTTGAATAACTGGAAATGGAAATCTTCCTACTTATCTCCCTTGGATCGTTTCAAGCTGTCTCAAACCTGGCACTTACTTCCAAAATAAGACTCTCCCGGGCTCCTTTGCTCTTCCAGTTTGATCTTTTCCCAGTGCTTACCAGCTTATTCATGCACATGACAAATCCATATGAACTCATCACCTCATTCTCTACCCTTTATTATTAAATATTTCTTTAATCTCTCCACCTCCATTGCTTCCATCCTGATCCACATCTCTCTCTACAATACAACTGTAGTAGAAACTACTCCTCTGTTTAAGGCTTCTATAGTCTGTCCTTCAAACTATAGCTGAAATGACTTTTTAAAATTGATGTGATCATGCCATTGCTGTGCTTAAGACCTTTTAATGGCTTCCCATAACTTTCAGAAAAAACACCCACATCCTTGGTATTGTTGACCCCGCCCTGTAGGGTTTGCTTTGCGCTCCCTCAGCCACGGGGTCTTGGTAGTAGAGTCTATAATACATGACTAGAAAAGGCTCCTAGTCCCAGGTTATGAAGTGGCTTTTTATTGTTTAAGGCTGTGAGGAGCCACAGCTTTTTTTTTTTTTAACCAATGGAAGGATATAATTATATCTGCTTTTGCAGCCTTGATGGTGGAGTGGAATGAAGTGGCAAGGCTGAGGAATCAGTGAAAAGGAGAAACAGTGAGAGCTTGAGCCAGGAGAAAGGCAGAGAATGCAGGAGATGCATGCAAGAAAGCTTTTAGAAATAGAGTTAGTGAGATCCAGTGACTAACCATATGTGGTTGTTAAAGGCAAAGGAGACATCATAGAAAATTGTAATACACTATTTCACGTGTAAATTTATCAGGCAGTTACTATATATTGGACACTGTTATAAAAATTTAGCATATTCTGTTTTTCCTCACAGTCATCTTATGGGATAGGTATTATTTATGTCCTCAGTTTTTCAGTAAAGGAAACATTGAGATAGAGAGATGACTTTGCCCATTTCAAATAGCTATTGTGTGACTAAGATTCCAAACCTTTCTCTTACTTGAGTAATCCAGTGGGCAGTAGTTGTGTTATCTAAGGTATAAAACATAAGATGGGGGCAGATTTTGAGTAGCAGGCCTTTATGTATATGAAAATGAGAAAGAAAGTGGAGAAATAGAATATGAATTTATTTCTGGATATCCAGGAGTAGATCTGCCCACCCAAATGGGAATGTGGTTGTGGATTTCCAAAGGGAGAATGTAATTGGAGAATGAGGTTGTGTAGTCATCAACCAATGTTTAGAGCCATGAATGGGCCCAAGATTACCTGAGGAGAAAATGTGACCTTGTATCAGAGTTCAGAGGCCTTGTGTGACCTTATATGAGGGTTTAATTACATAACATGTGCATTGGAGAAGGAAATGACACCCCACTCCAGTGTTCTTGCCTGGAGAATCCCAGGGATGGAGGAGCCTGGTGGGCTGCAGTCCATGGGGTCGCTAAGAGTCGGACATGACTGAGCGACTTCACTTTCACTTTTCACTTTCCTGCATTGGAGAAGGAAATGGCAGCCCACTCTAGTCTCCTTACCTGGAGAATCCCAGGGACGGGGGAGCTTGGTGGGCTGCCGTCTATGGGGTCGCACAGAGTCAGACACGACTGAAGCGACTTAGCAGCAGCAGCAGCAGCATCAAGGAGCACTTGGCACAATGCTTGGAGCACTTTCAGTGATCAGTGTTATCTATTATAATTATTATTTTGTAGCATAAATAGAAAATACAGATGAGGATGCAACAGAGTTTTTGACATTTTATTAAGCATATAAAGCATGATTTTCTTAAATTGAATTTTGGTATTAGATGGGTTGTGAAAGGTCAAATATTCTCTAGGAGATAAGTAAGTCTATATTCCTGAAATAGCAAAAAGGGTTTGGAGTCTCATCAGTTTTATTTTTTATATAGTGTTTTGTATTGATGTACCTAACTGTGGCTGTCATTTAAAAATATTCTCAGTAGGAGAAATATGTTTCTTCAGGTGATTAAATTCATTTGGAAAAGTCAGCTGATTTAAATAACTCTGACATTTGTAATAAAAAAACTAAGCAATAATTGTCTGGCAGAGGAGTGACTGCTGTTAGTTTTTGTCTCTTTAAACAAATTGAGATATGAATTTTTTTAGCAATTTAATCAATGTCACCTACAAAGCTTATTTAATATTTAATGAGGCACAGTCTTTAGCAATAAGGCGCTGCAGTGTCAGTGGTGTACTGAGGTGCTGTTCATCATTCACATGGCTGAAGGGGTGGAGGCCAGGTTACGAAAGAAACTACCAAAGAGCTAAAGCACGAGGTCTGCAGTTAGAAGATGTGAAGACATAGTTTTAGGACTCCATGAAGCAAATAGGATGGCTGAGCCATCTATGACTGTGAAGCAACAGCAGGAAAGAAACCATCAGGTCTGCAGCAAAAAAATTTGTCATGAGCCATCATTTGTTGCACTCCTACTCCTCCAAGGCCTGCATTTTGCAGTTGAGGGAAAGGAATAGGATGGAGTGTGGAGAAGGCACTTCAAGTATAAAATATGGCCCCAGACCTCGAAGTACTTTTAGACTTTGGAGAAGGGAAGATAAATAAATGAGGTGATAAAGACCATTAAAGACGATTGCTACTCCCTAATGAGTAGTAAAGATCGTGAGTACTGTGGGTCTTGAATGTTAAGAGAGTTCAACCAATTTCTCCTCTTCCGAGGATCACTTCAGGAAGGATGCTCAGGAAGAGGAAGTATATTTGAAAAATAAGAAGATTGCAAGAAAGTAGGAGCTAACAGGAAGAAGTGTTCTGACCTAGAAAAACTGGGCAGTGTCATAATGCCATCCATGCATTAGTCCTGTTTATAGGTTAGTCTGTTTATTTAGACGTTAATCTCTCATTAAGAGTTGTGAGAAAGCAAAAGGGACACAGATGTATAGAACAGTCTTTTGGACTCTGTGGGAGAGGGAGAGGGTGGGATGATTTGGGAGAAAGGCATTGAAACATGTATAATATAATATATGAAATGAATCGCCAGTCCAGGTTTGATGCATGAGACAGGATGCTTGGGCCTGGTGCACTGGGATGACCCAGAGGGATGGTATGGGGAGGGAGGTGGGAGGAGGGTTCAAGATGGGGAACACACGTACACCTGTGGCGGATTCATGTTGATGTATGGCTAAACCAATACAATATTGTAATTAGCCTCCAATTAAAATAAATAAATTTATATTTTAAAAAAAGTTGTTGAATTCCTATTTGCAAGTCACTGTTTGGACTTTTGTGATAATCATTTCCTTTCTCTTTTTCTCTACAATTTTCTTCCTGTGTGGAGTCTTTGTGAGCTTTTCATTCATTCATTCATTCCAGAAAGATTAATCACTTATCGTCATACCTTGTTACAGGTTCTAGAGCTGCAGCAGTAAATGAAGTAGATATAATTAATACCTGCCCTTTTGAACTTTGCAGCCTAGTGTATTTTATGATTAATTTTATTAAAATACCTCTCAGAACTTAGAAGAAGATTTTTTAAGTGGTATCATATCTATCCATCACCAACTCAATGGACATGAGTTTGAGCAAACTCTGGGAGATAGTGAAGGACAGGAAAGCCTGGTGTGCTGCAGTCTGTGGGGTCACAAAGAGTTAGACATGACTGAGCGACTGAGCAATGACAACAGTCGTATCTATCAGTTCAGGTCAGTCGCTCAGTCATGTCCCACTCTTTGCAACCCCATGAATCGCAGCACGCCAGGCCTCCCTGTCCATCACCATCTTCCGGAGTTCACTCATACTCACGTCCATCGAGTCCGTGATGTCATTCAGCCATCTCATCCTTGGTTGTCCCCTTCTCCTCCTGCCCCCAATCCATCCCAGCATTAGAGTCTTTTCCATTGAGTCAACTCTTCTCATTACGTGGCCAAAGTACTAGCATATCTATAGGTTATTAATAAAGTTTTTTCTGTTGTGTCTCATTCTTTTATTCGTTTTATCAGATATTTATTTTGTACTTCAACTGCATTAAACCTTAGAATTCAATGGAGAGCAAAAACTGACAGAAGTCCCATGGCCTTGTAAACATGTTGGTAAAGGAATTTAGTTTTCCTTCTTAAAGACAATTTGCAGGTTGGGAATCATTCCCCTAGCTGTTTCAGCTTATTTTAGCAGCATCAGATGAATCTGTTATATGTGTTAAGCCAAATCATTATCTGCTATTGTCTGAATGTTTATGTCCTCCCAAAATTCACAGATTGAACAAAACCTAATACCTGATGTGATGGTATTAGGAGGCAGTGCCTTTGAGAAGTTCTTGGGTCATGAGGGTAGAAGCCTCATGAATGGACTTAATGCTCTTCTGGGGTATAAAGACACCCCAGAGAATGTGCTAGCCCCTTACACTGTGTAAAGACCCAACAAGAAGTCTGCAGTTTGCAACTGGGGTGTCTTTGCACTGGCCATCTGATTTTACACATGGTAATGTATGTGTTCCATTGCCACTCTCACAATTTTTCCCACCCTATCTGTCCCCCTCTGTGTCCACAAGTGTGTTCTCTGTGTCTGCGTCTTCATTGCTGCCTTGCAGATAGGTTCATCAGTACTGTCTTTCCAGATTCCATATATATGTATTAACATACAATATTTGTCTTTCTCTTTGTGACTTACTTCACTCTGTATAACAGGCTCTAGGTTCATCCACCTCATTAGAACTGACTCAAAGGCATTCCTTTTTTATAAATTTATTTTTAAAATTTATTTATTTTAATTGGAGGCTAATTACTTTACAATATTGTGGAAGTTTTTGCCATACATTGACATGAATCAGCCATGAGTGTACATGTGTTACCCATCTTGAACACCCCTCCCACCTCCCTCCCCATCCCATCCCTCTGGGTCGTCCCAGTACACCAGCCCTGAGCACCCTGTCTCATGCATCAAACCTGGACTGGCGATCTGTTTCACATATGGTAATATACCTGTTTCAATGCTGTCCTCTCAGATCATCCCACTCTCGCCTTTTCCCACAGAGTCCAAAAGACTGTTCTATACATCTGTGTCTCTTTTGCTGTCTTGCATATAGGGTTATCATTACCACCTTTCTAAATTCCATATATATGCGTTAGTATACTGTATTGGTGTTTTTCTCTCTGGCTTACTTCACTCTATATAATAGGCTCCAGTTTCATCCACCTCATTAGAACTGATTCAAATGTATTCTTTTTAATGGCTGAGTAATACTCCATTGTGTATATGTACCACAGCTTTCTTATCCATTCGTCTGCTGATGGACATCTAGGTTGCTTCCATGTCCTGGCTATTATAAACAGTGCTGTGATGAACACTGGTGTACACATGCATTCCTTTTAATGGCTGGGTAGTATTCCATTTTGTGTATATACCACAACTTCTTTATCCGTCTGTCTGTTGATGGACATCTAGGTTGCTTCCATGTTCTGACTATTGTAAATAGTGCTGCAGTGAACATTGGGGTAGCATGTATCTTTCTGAGTTAAAACTTTCATCTTTTCTAGATATATACCCAGGAGTGTGATTGCTGGATCATATGGTAACTCTATTTTTAGTTTTTTAAAGAATTTCCATACTGTTATTCATAGTGAGAAGACACTAGCTTTTTATTATTCTTCCTTGTCCTTAACCATTGATGAACCTGCACAAAGCAACAGTATTGTACCAATTACCTAAGTCAGTCATTTCTAAGACTGAATATTTGTAAGGAAGGAAATTGGTCTATATAAGTGAAAAATAACTGTATGATTGCTAAATAGAAGTAGTATTATTTTTAATTTGGGAAGGAAGAGTAATTTGGCATAGATCTCTTGAGCTTTTGTTTCTTTTATCAAGTCTGAAGGGAGTTTAGAAGTTGGGCATATGTTGATTCATTGTTAATTACAGAGTATAGTGATAACAGGTTTGGGTATTAGTCACTGTTCTCCTAGTCTTTGACAATAGCTCTTAATGCAGAAAGAAAAGGCTTTTTTCCCCTTTCTTTCTTTTTAAAATAGAATTAAGAGCATTTCCAGTACCATTTCTTTGCATATGGCAGTGCCTTGGATTTGCGCCTTGAGATCACTTTAACTGGGTATAATTCCAAAATAGACTTGTGTTTATTCTTCTCCTTTGTATTTGAAAGTGTTATTGCTGATGAATTAAACTTACTTTTTATGAACAACTTAAACATGACATGGTTTCTTTATAGTAAGATGCATATAGATTGATTCTGTTGTTAAAATAAGGACCAGTAGTGACAATAATAATACAAACATTATTATTTTCTCTTGTATTGCTTCCTACTTAATAGAAGTATAATTAAAATGACAACTTGGTGATATTTAATATCATTTCATCTTATAAATTCCTAGTCCCAATTATTTCATGCTTTCAGCTAAATGGAAACTCTTGAGTATCTGCCTGTGACCCTTGAACTATGAATTAAAGCTGTCGTATGAGATGGCACGTGACATGCCATAAAGATGCTATGTGAGATGAGTCAAGGGCCCCCTAAAATATATATACTGATTATGAAGAGAAAAGGTTTGAAACTGGGAAGGAATTAATTGCACCTGGCAAGTCATTGACTCTAGGAAATGTCAGTAAGAAGCAATTCAGAGGCCAGATCTAATTTAAATGCTACATCTGGGTTTTTTTTTTTTTTTTTTTTTCAAAGTGCCCAGCACACAGTAAGGCCAAACAAATCAAAATTTTGGAGTTTGGAGCAAAGAAAAATTTATTGCAGGGCCTTGATAGGAGAGAAGGCCAGAGACATCACTTTGCTGACAAAGGTCCATGTAACCAAAGCCATGGTTTTTCCAGTAGTCATGTATGAATGTGAGAGTTGAACAATAAAGAAGGTTGAGCACTGAAGAATTGTTACTTTTGGATTGTGGTGTTGGAGAAGACTCTTGAGAGTCCCCTTGATAGCAGGGAGATCAAACCAGTCAATCCTGAAGGAAATCAACCCTGAATATTCATTGGAAGGACTGATGCTGAAGCTCCAATACTCTAGCCACCTGATGCAGAGAACTGACTCACTGGAGAAGACCCTGATGCTGGAAAGATAGAAGGCAGGAGAAGGGGTTGGCAGAGGACGGCGAGATGGTTACATAGTATCACCAGCTCAAAGGACATGAATTTGAGTAAAGTCTGGGAGGTAGTGGAGAACAGAGGAACCTGGTGGGCTACAGTCCATGCACTTGCAAAGAGTCGGACACATTTAGCAACTAAACTTGGTAGGAGATAAGTGACTTTCTCCTACCTGCCCAAACCGTGAGCTCTCTGAAGTGTTTCAGCAAAGCACTTAGAGCAGGCTGATGGAGGGGTGTGGTTATTTGTTGCACACTTCTTGGTGCTGGAATCCTTTGTTCTTGCCACTGTCCACGTAGGTCAGGTCAGGTGTTTCTGTAAACATCCAACAAAACAACTGTGATTCTCTGTCCTGCAACTTTTTATCTGCATGTGAATAGATTGAAGACCAGCACCGTAAGAATAGGCTATCCTATATATTTCAGGGTATAGGCAGCATTATTTTATAAAAGGTACTGAGCAAGCATGAACTAAGCACAGGCATCTAATATAGAGTCGGATTTGTTCTTCCCTTTTACAACAGTAAAGTCAGTAAAAGAAGGTAAAAACGAAGTTAACATCCCCAAGAAGTTTTAAAATAAATTTTCCCTTTGGGAGTTAGTAAAAAAGGTAATAAATGTTCATAGTATAGTTGCAGTTACCTTAGAAAAGGAATGTAGCCGACTGGACTTTTTAGGAACCAGCATGAATTTATCTAAAGAAAAGTGTGTCAGCCAAAAGAGTGATTTGTAAATGGTAGAAACATAGAAAAAAGGAAAACCACAGAGTCAGATGTTAGTACTGCACATCCAGATCCTTGAAGGGGAAAAGGTAATGTTGTTAGGCTGGTCCTGCCCTTTCCTTCCCTGGGGCACATCCCTCCTGGTGAGCAGGTGTGTCTGTGCGGTGGGTAGGCAAGCTTCCAGAATCTAGGCAAGAAAGAACTGATTTTTCAAGAGTCAACTATGAAATAAAGTGGAATTGAGCCAGAAAGGAGCAAAAGCCAAATAGTGCAGCATAAATCACCTATTCAGATGGAGCCAGTGGACATTTCATGAAGCCCAGTCTACAGAAGAAGTGGCATTTATACAGCAGAGAGAGATCTGGGTTCACTACATTGTGGAGATGCATGCATCAGACCATCTGACTGTCCTCTCAGGATCCTTTGATGATTCATATGACACCTCCATTTTGCCTTGTTAGAGTTCACTGCAAGTGTGTGACCTGATGTTTTGATTCTTTGTAAGTGTTGGTAAGACCATTGCCAATATCAGGCCTTCTTACTATTTTTCATTGTAGAGTGACAGCTTGGCGTATTGTTTTGTTTATTATATTTTCTTTTGGAGCTCAAGGGATGGCTGAGATATTTATACTCCCTTGTTCATGGCACGCTGTAGTCATCAGTACAGTTAAGACTCCTCTCTTCCCTTATTTTCCCCCTTATTCTCTTTCTCTTGTTCCCAGTTTTGCCTCCAACTTCCTGCTGTTAGAAATACTACTGTGATACATAAACATCTATAAATTCTCTCAGGGACCTATGTGAGGGTTTCCCTGGGATATCTCTGGGAGTGGGGTTGCTACATTGCAGAATATACACCTGTTTAATTTTATTATATTACTCTCCCAAATTGCTGACTGGGCTGTACTTTCATGATTTTTTAATAATTCTGTTAGGTATAAAAGTGGCATCCTATTTCATTTTCCTTTGCTGATTTTTTTTTTTTTAAACTAGCAGCATCGATGACCATTGCTTAGTGTATTTCTTTTTAGGATTTCCCTTTTTGTTAATTATTATTCATATCATTTATCTTTTTCACTTGGGATTTTTCTTTTTCTTGTTGATTTATAGAAGTTCCTTATACTTTTTACATCTTCCTTTTTTGATGAAGTAGGGTTGAACAATTATATTAGTTTCAAGTGAACAACACAGTAGCTCAGTATTTTTATAGATTGTACTCCATTTAAAGTTATTATAAAATATTGGCTAGGGCTTCCCTGGTGGCTCAGTCGTAAAGAAGCCCACTGCCAACGCAAGAGACACAGGTTTGATCTCTGATCCAGGAAGATCCCATGTGCCTCAGAGCAACTAAACTCGTGCACCACAACTGCTGAGCCTCTGTGCCTAGAGCTCTACAAGAGAAGCCACCGCAGGGAGAAGCCCGCGCACCGCAACTGGACGGTAACTGTTGCTCCCCGCAACGAGAGAAAAGCCAGCTCAGCAATGCTGCTGCTGCTGCTGCTGAGTCACTGCAGTCGTGTCCAACTCTGTGCCACCCTGTAGTCGGCAGCCCACCAGGCTCCCCCGTCCCTGGGATTCTCCAGGCAAGAACACTGGAGTGGGTTGCCATTTCCTTCTCCAACACATGAAAGTGAAAAGTGAAAGTGAAGTCACTCAGTCGTGTCTGACTCTTAGCGACCCCATGGACTGCACCCACCAGGCTCCTCCGTCCATGGGATTCCCCAGGCAAGAGTACTGGAGTGGGGTGCCAGTGCCTTCTCCAGCTCAGCCATGAAGACCCAGCAAAATGACCCAGTAATGAAGACCCAGCCAGAAATGAATTCATAAGTAAATAAATAAAATTTTTAATGCTTTAAAAATAATTGGCTATATTCCTCATGTTATACAATATATCCTTGTAGCTTACTTATTNCCAGCTCAGCCATGAAGACCCAGCAAAATGACCCAGTAATGAAGACCCAGCCAGAAATGAATTCATAAGTAAATAAATAAAATTTTTAATGCTTTAAAAATAATTGGCTATATTCCTCATGTTATACAATATATCCTTGTAGCTTACTTATTTAGTAAATAGTAGTTTGTACCTCTTAATTCCCTACCCTTATCTTGCCCCTCCCACTTCCCCCTACATAGTATTTACCATTGATTTCTCCTCTGTATTTGTGATTCTGTTATTGTTTTGATATATTCATTTATTTTTTTGATTCCACGTGTAAGTGATATCATACAGTATTTGTTTTTCTCTGACTTATATCATGAAGGATAATACACTCCATATCCATCCATGTTGTCACAAATGGCAAAATTTCATTTTTTATGGGCAAGTGATATTCCATTGTATATACACCACATCTATCCCTTCATCTGTCAGTGGACACTTAGGTTGCTTCCGTATCCTGGGTATTGAAAATTATGCTGCTGTGAACATTGGGATGCATGTATCTTTCTTGAATTAGTGTTTTCTCTTTGAATATATGCCCAGGAGTGGAATTGCTCGGTTATGTGGTAGTTTTATTTTTAGTTTTTTGAGGTACCTCCACACCGTTTTCCATAGTGACTGCACTATGTAAACTATTACATTCCCTCCAGTATACTAGGGTTCTATCTTCTTCATACTTGCCTTCAGCATTTGTCATTTGTAGACTTTTTGATGATTAGCCTTTCTGACTGGCTGTGGTGGTTACTATGCAAAATAAATAAACAGCTCATACAACACAATAGCATAAAAGCAAACATCCCAATTAAAAATGGTCAGAAGACCTGAACAGACATTCTTCCAGAGAAGATATATAGGCACGTGAAAAGATGCTCAACATCACTATTTCAGAAATGCAAATCAAAACCACAGTTAGATACGCCTCACAGCTCTCAAAATGACTGTCATCAGAAAGAACATAAATGTTGGTGAGGATATGTTTTAAAATTTATTTTTAATTGGAGGATAACTGCATTACAATATTGTGTTGGTTTCTGCCGTCTGGTACATCAGCATGAACCAGCCATAGGTATGCATGTGTCCCCTCCCTCTTGAACCTCCCTCACACCTCCCACCCCTTTCCACCCCTCTAGGTTGTCACGGAGCACCAGGTTTGAGCACCCTGTGTCATCCAGCCAATTCCCACTGGCAAAAAGTGAGGATACTTTTTAAGGGATAACGTACATAGGTAGTTAAAACATGAAAGAGCAAAAGGGTACAAGTCAAGACCATGTTTACTAGTAGAAGATTGAAAAGGATTGTTATTAGGCATGTGCCCATAGTAAGATTCAGAGGTTAAGGCCGGATGTAGTACACTGGCTGGGGTGCTGTGATCATAGTTTGGAAGCCCATGTACATGACTTGGTGATGTACGTGCCTGTTTCATAGAAGAATGTCTATTGGGTGGAGGGCAAAGAATATATATGATAAAAGCTGTACTTAAGAGAACTTACCAGGTTCCAGGCACAGTTAACTCCTAAAATAATCCTAGATAGATGCTCTTTTTGTTGTTGTTATTGGGTGAGGCAACCACACTCACATAGAGATTAGTAAATTTGCCCAAGGCACAGCAGTTCACAGAGTTAAGACAGAAAACTAAGTCTAAATTCAGACTCTAGAGCCAGTACCCTTATCCACTATGCTGTATTGTCTCTACTTCAAAGAACTATGAGACCTCAGAGCAAGGGTAGGTCATAGGAAGGCAGGAAATGGTCTGGGTAAATTTCACAGATTGAGTGTTTTTAATGGTGATAAACATAAATTGTAAGAGTGGAGTGGTAGGGTGAGGTAATTTGTGTTTTTGTTTGAAGTTTCCAGCTGTTTTGTTGGTTTCAGTAGGTAAGACTGGAGCAGACAGGGCTAGAATTTGGCACAGCAGAATCCTTTAATGCCCTTGGAATTTTGGCCTTGCCTGAAAGTACTGTTCATGCAGCATCTCTAGATAACTTGGATGCACATGTGTGCCTTCTGCCTTTTCCATTCTTTGCTGAAGCTGGTTGGCTCATAGTCTGAAGGGACTTGTTTGGCAGGGTAGCTGCTATCATTTCTGCCCTTTATATACTGTCACCAGATGTGGAAGCCATGAACCAACAGATGCTATGCTGTAGTCAAGAGACAAAGCTTTCTCCAGGGCGTTTTTCTGCTGTGGAATGTGTTTCATTTTTCATTCACTCTGGGAATGAGATGTATAAATGTTCCAGCTTTTGTGTTGATTCTGGCAGGGAATCACTGCACTTGTGCAGGTTTGGCTGCTTTCATTTGTTAATATTTAAAGTAATAAACAGCAGTGAAAGCTGAATTGAGACTCTGTTTAACTTTGTGACCCAGAGAAACACTCTTAGGGTAGGGGAGGCTTTTTATGGTAAAGGTTATTTAATTTCATTTTTAAAGATAATCAAATAAATGTTTATACGAATTTTTAAATAATGTATTAAAAATAACTAGGTCTTTAGTGAAAAATAGTAGTTTTTGGCCTTATCTCTTCCCATTCCTGATTGCCATTCCATACTTAAGTTTTTAAGTTCTTTTAGCTATTTCTTCTTTTATTTCATATTTCTAAATATCCTTTTAACATATATTTTGATTTTTCTATTTAGATGTTATTTAATGATTTTTTACTATAGAAGATAAGAATTTATCTTTGAATGTTTTTCTCCATACACATATACTGTTTCCATCCTCCAGCACTTCCAAAATAGTTATATCATCTTTTTTTTTTTTGGGGGGGGGTAAATCAGTATGTAGCTGTTACTATGCCTGTGTAACTACTTTCACCTCTGAGCCATACAGCGAATTAAAGTTACATTTCCTTTCTTGTGTAAACTTGTGTTTTTTTAATATTAATAATTGTTGCTTTTTGTTTTGTTTCATGCGTTTTCCTCCTAGTCTTCTGGCAGAAATGAAGATCTCCTTTGAATATGTTCACATATTTTAGGGTGTTTTTTTTAGTTTAATTTTTTTTCCTCAGTGACAACCTGTATGGAGCTCTCCAACCTCCTGTGTTAATCTGGCCTGAGGATTTCTTTGCCCCTCCCCTATGTTCCTTTGTCTCCTGCATTAAACCAATGTCACTTTGATTCCTGGTTTACTTCCTCATTTGATGAATTACTTTCTCCATAACTTCCTGAGAAAAGTGTGTAGGAGAATATTTCTTGAGATTTTGCATGCTTGAAATGTCTTTAGACCACCCTTACTTTGACAGATGGTTTGGCTTGATATAAAATTCTTGATTACAAATAATGAGCAGAAGTTTTAAAGTATTACTTTATTATTTTCTAACTTCCAGTCTTGTTACTGAGAAGTCCAATGTCATTCTAGTTCCTGAGTCTTTTATTGACAAGTTGTTTTCCATGAAAGATTTTAGGATCATCTCTTTGTTCCCAGTGGCCTGCAGTTTTACAGTGATATGTCTTAGTTGTATTTTTCCATTGATTATACCAGCTGTGCAATGAGTTCTCTCATTCTAGAAACTAGTTTACTGCAGTTCTGGAATATTGTATTGTACAATATTACTTCTTTGGCAGTTTCTTTCTGTCTGTTTATATAACTTTTTCTTCCTAGAAATTCGTTTATTAGAATTGAACATCCTAGAATGATTCACTAGTTTTCTTATATTTTCTCACTCATTTATCCATTGTATTATGTTTTTTGTATTACACTGTGGCAGAATTCTGCAAAGTTTTAGTCTGTCACTATTACTGAATTTTGTTTTAAATTACAGCTATCCTTTTTCTACCTGCCACAAGCTTTCGGGGCTCTAGATCTTTTTCCTGTTTTGTTATCTCTTGTTCTTTTTTCAAGGGTATACTATAATCATTATGCTTTCTAGAATGTTGATTATTGTTTCTTTGAAATGTTCTTTTATTCCTGGAATGCTTTCTTTGTTATATTAATATATGTTTTTTACCATTAATATTTAAGAATGATGCATCAACATTTTGACAGAAATTAAAGGAGTAAATAAAGCCACCTCAGTTCATTTCAGTAGCTCAGTCATGTCTGACTCTCTGTGACCCCATGAACTGCAGCATGCAAGGCCTTCCTGTCCATCACCAACTCCTGGAGTCCACCATAACCCATGTCCATTGAGTCGGTGATGCCATCCAACCATCTCATCCTCTGTCATCCCCTTCTCCTCTTGCCCTCAATCTTTCCTGGCANACCTCATGCGAAGAGGTGACTCACTGGAAAAGACTCTGATGCTAGGAGGGATTGGGGGCAGGAGGAGAAGGGGACGACAGAGGATGAGATGGCTGGATGGCATCACGGACTCGATGGAGGTGAGTCTGAGTGAACTCTGAGAGATGGTGATAAACAGGGAGGCCTGGCGTGCTGCCATTCATGGGGTTGCAGAGAGTCGGACACGACTGAGCGACTGAACTGAACTGAACTAATGAGAGAAAAATTTTTTAAATATCTAAGAGAAGCAGTTCTTCTACTTGCCTTTATAAGTTTGGTTTGTGTTTTCAGAATTCTTTGTCAATGGAATATAACAGGGACTCAGTAAATATTAATTAATGTTTTATTATATATACTAAAACCCCAATTCAGGCTTCCTCATCATCCCCCCATCCCCCACCCAAGCATTAAAATTGTCACAGTGTACATAATACTATAATATGCCAAGAAAAGAAGAAAATGTAACGCGTTTAGGTCATGTATGGATGTGAGAGTTCAAGTATAAAGAAAGCTGAGCACTGAAGAATTGATGCTTTTGAACTGTGGTGTTGGAGAAGACTCTTGAGAGTCCCTTGGACTGCAAGGAGATCCAACCAGTCTATCCTAAAGGAGATCAGTCTGAAACTCCAGTACTTTGGCCACCTGATGCAAAGAGCTGACTCATTTGAAAAGACCCTGATGCTGGGAAAGATTGAGGGCAGGAGGAAAAGGGGACGACAGAGGAAGTTAGACAGCATGGTTAGTCGTCCCCAACTCAATGGACATGAGTTTGGATAGGTTCCGGGAGTTGATGATGGACAGGGAGGCCTGGCGTGCTGCTGCTCATGGAGTCACAAAGAGTCAGACATGACTGAGTGAACTGAACTGAACTAACTAAACTGAAGTAAATATTATGTATTGAAACTGGCAGGAAATTAGTTCAAATTTTTAAGCCAGAGAGTATATTGTCTCACATAACCAAAAACATAATTTCACTGGCTTCTGGCAGAACTTGGTTGCAGTTCAATGTCCAAAGCACCCAGTTCTTTCTCTCTCTCTCTCCCTCCTTTTCTCACCCCCCACCTCCAACCTTCTATACCTCCTTCACACAGACTCAGTTCTCTGGCATCTCTTTCCTTACGGCTACAAGATGGCAACAACAGCTCTAGACTTCATACTCTCTTAAATTCAAGTTATGGGGAACCCAAGAAACCTTCCAAACAACAACTCTTCACCTTATTTGCCCCCGTTGGACCAGTGTCCAGTCCCACAGCAATCACGATAGAAGTCAGTGAGAGATGTTATGCCTTGAACAACTTAGGGGTTGGTTGGAGGCAAACCCACAAGTATTAAAAATCTGTGTATAAACCATGGAAACCAGAATTGAAAAAGACACATGTGCCCCAATGTTCATCACAGCACTGTTTACCTAGACAGGACATGGGGCAACCTTGATGTCCATAGACAGACAAATGGATAAGAAAGCTATGGTACATTTAAACAATGGAATATTACTCAGCTATTAAAAAGAATACATTTGAATCAGTTCTAATGAGGTGGATTAAACTGGAGCTTACTATACAGAGTGAAATAAGTCAGAAAGAAAAACACCAATACAGTATCAGTTCAGTTCAGTTCAGTCACTCAGTTGTGTCCGATTCTTTGCGACCCTATGAACTGCAGCATGCCACACTTCCCTGTCCATCACCAAATCCCGGAGTTCACTCAAACTCATGTCCATTGAGTCAGCAAGCCATACAGCCATCTCATCCTCTGTCGTCCCCTTCTCCTCCTGCCCCCAATCCCTCCCAGCATCAGAGTCCTTTCCAGTGAGTCAACTCTTCACATGAAGTGGACAAAGTACTGGAGTTTCAGCTTTAACATCATTCCTTCCAAAGAACACCCAGGACTGATCTCCTTTAGAATGGACTGGTTGGATCTCCTTGCAGTCCAAGGAACTCTCAAGAGTCTTCTCCAACACCACAGTTCAAAAGCATCAATTCTTCAGCACTCAGTTACTGGAAAAACCATAGCCTTGACTAGATGGACCTTTGTTGGCAAAGTAATGTCTCTGCTTTTGAATATGCTCTCTAGGTTGGTCATAACTTTTCTTCGGAGGAGTAAGCGTCTTTCAATTTCATGGCTGCACTCACCATCTGCAGTGATTTTGGAGCCCCCCAAAATAAAGTCTGACACTGTTTCCACTGTTTCCCCATCTATTTCCCATGAAGTGATGGGACCAGATGCCATGCTCTTAGTTTTCTGAATGTTGAGCTTTAAGCCAACTTTTTCACTCTCCTTTAGGGTCCAACAAACCCAAGACAGGGATCTGAGAGCTTCTGGGTTGGTGAACAGGTGAAGATTTGGGAAGAGGTTCAGAGAGCCTGGAGGCTCTGTGTCCCTTCCCCATACCTTGATTTACTCATCTCTTCCATCTGGCTATTCTTGAGTTATACTCTTTTATATTAAACTGATCATCTAGTAACTAAAGTGTTTTTCTGAGTTCTGTGAGCTGCTGTGGCAAATTAATTAACCCAAGAAGGAGGTCATGGGACTCTCTAATTTATAGTTAACAACTTGGTCTTGCAATTGGCATTTGAAGTGTGGGTCACTCCTGTGGGATCTGACACTGTCTCTAGGCAGAGCAAATCAGTCAGTTCTAAAGGAAGTCAACCCTGAATATTCTTTGGAAGGACTGATGCTGAAGTTGAATGAAGCTCCAATACTTTGACCACCTGATGCAAAGAGCCCACTCATTAGAAAAGACCCTGACGCTGGGAAAGATTTCAGACAGGGGCAAAGGAGGATGAGATGGTTGGAAGGCATCCCTGAATCAATGGTCAAACTCGGAGATAGTGAGGGAAGCCTGGCCTCCTGCAGTCCATGGGGTCACAAAGAATTGGACATGACTTAGAGACTGAACAACAACCAGGAAGATAGTGTACAATGAAGTTGAGCTGTAGGACTCCCAGCTGATGGTGGAGAATTGCTTGGTGGTGTTAGAAAGCACCCACACATGGGAACTGATTGCAGAACCAGAGTCATCTATTGAAACAAAATTCTAAAACATCGTTGAGTTTCCGAAGAAGACAAGATCAGCTCTGAGTCCACAGGCCCCCTGTGGACTTGCTACTGGTACTCTAACTTATAAAAAAGAGTTTATTCTCCCTTGATCAACCTCTCCCCTATAGCAGATATTGAGTCAGCATCTTAGCACCAAATCCAATATTAAAGACACAACACCACCCATCAGGAACATGCAGAACAATTAGTCAACCCTTCTTGAGACTCTCTCTGTGTTGCTGGCATTCATGATACAATTGTGATGTTTTGCTAATTCTGATTTTCCAGTTTCAGCCTCATGTATGGCTTTCTCTTCTTGCTCCAATCTCTTTATGTTAACGGGAGAACTGTAGGACTCAGTTTTGAAATCTCTTTTATTTTCACTGAGCACGGACTCTGTATAGTTTGTTGGGGCTGCCATAACAAAGTAACATAAACTTGGTGGTTTAAACAATATAAATGCATTGTCTCCTGGTTCTGGAGGTTGGAAAGTCCTTCTGAGGACCATGAAAGAAAATCTGTGTTACACCTCTCTCCTAACTTCTGGTGGTTTGCTGCTAGCCTCTGCTCTGTGCCTTGACTTGTGGAACCACCACCTCACTCTGCCATCATTGTCGCATGCGATTCTTCCTGTGCATGTGTCCCTGTCAAAATTCCCCTTTCATATAAGGACGCGAACCATATTTATTTAGAATCCCAAAGATCTCTTTTTAACTTCATTCCCAGGTGGCACTAGTGGCAATGAAACTGCCTGCCAATGCAGGAAATATAGAGACACAGGTTAGATCCCTGGGGCAGGAAGATCCCCTGGAGAAAGAAATGGCAAACCACTCCAGTATTCTTGCCCAGTACATCCGGTGAACAGAGGAACCTGGTGGGCTCTATAGTCCATGGAGTTTCAAAAGAGTCAGATATGACTTAGAGACTGCACAACAACATCTATTCTCAATCCAGATACCAAAGTAAAATCTCTACCTACATGTATCACAAGATTTCAGACTTATATGAAAAACCACTGCCTCTTCAGGTCTTATCCATCTCAGTTAATAGACACTCCATCCGTTCTCTTTCTTAGGCCAGAATCTTGGGGAGTCATCCTTGATGGTCTGATATCCAGTCACTCACTAAGTCCTCTGTCTATTCAGGCTTCAGCATGAATCCCACACTTAATCAATTCTTGTCATCCTAGTTTACTGCTGCCACTACTGCTACCTAAAAATGTCCATTTCCAAGAAATATCAAACATTCACATGAGCTATATACCACTAAAATANAGTTGTTTGTCAGTTGCTTCATTTGCTATTGTTTTCTCCCATTCAGAAGGCTGTCTTTTCACCTTACTTATAGTTTCCTTTGTTGTGCAGAAGCTTTTAATTTTAATTAGATCCCATTTGTTTATTTTTGCTTTTATTTCCAGTATTCTGGGAGATGGATCATAGAGGATCCTACTGTGATTTATGTCTGTATCTTATCAGTCTTATTTCTTACTACAGTTTCTTGAACCTCTTGATATAAAATATTAAAAAAAACCCTTTTCCTATAAAATAAGGTATAAATTATAATAAAATAATTTTGCATTTTGGATGTATACATGGCTTATTTCAAATAAGAGTGTCAGATCTCAGTGTAATGTAGTAAAGGTTTATTTCTCAGTTAGAGTTTTATGCACAGAAAGAGCCTAGTGAATTTGTTAGCATATGTTAGCATTCTAAACATAGTTCATAATCTAGGTGAAGAGAAATATATATATACTTCTCCTTCCATCATCTATGGAATACTTTGCTGGGTACAGTAATTCATAACACTTGTTTTAGAGTAAGGTGATTACAGAGCATCTCTGAAACCTTAATGAGAGTTATAGGCCCTCTGCTCAGAGAAAATGAATACATGAACACATGCACATACTTGTATAGGTAGTTGCGGGGTTCCACAACCCCCTCATTCCATTAGCCTCCAGATTTAGAGCTGTTGTTCTAGAGAGTGAGAAAGGACCTAATATGTATTGAAAAGAAATTATATACCATGTTTGAACCTAAGAGTCAGTGTCCTATATTGCCTCCTAACCAACCATTAATCATCATCACTTGTTCCTTCTGCCCAAGTTACACCAGATCTTTGAAGTTTTGTTTTCTTCAATAGTAATGCTCCCTGGTTAAACTTCCATCTAAAATGTCTTAAGATATTGGCTAATGTGTGGTGAAGTCTTTACTATAACCCAGTGTCAATTAAGTTGAAAATGAGATAAAATGCAACCAAAACATGCATTTCTTTGAGTTTAATACTTTTAGGAGGTAATTGTTTTCCCTTTTTTGTGGCCATACCACATGCCTTGCAGGATCTCAGTTCCCTAACCAGGGATTGAACCTGACAGAGTTTTGGACCTCCTGGAATTCCCAGAAGCTTATTTTTGATTTCGACATTGAATTCCATATCTACTTGGACACTAATTTTTTTTTATCCTAGTGAAAGTAATGCATGATTGAGCCTTGTTCATACTTGTAGGATAGGGGGAAATAGAAAAATAAACATGACTTCTTAATGATATGAGAAAAGAAAATCCATCCATAATGAACTCAAGCAATCTGTTAACAAATGTGATACTGAATGAATCCTTTTTTAGAATCAGAGAGAGAACTGCTTGATGACTAAAATTGTCACAGTCTTAAAATCCCTAGCCTCATTTTTATTTATCTAAAGGTGAATATTGTTGTTCATGTCTGACTCTGTGAGTCACGGTTAAGCTGGATAAAGGCATGTTCCTGCTAAGGCAGCATCTGAACCTCTGTCCACAAGGTCATAGCTGGCGTAGGCTTCCGGGCTTATAAAGAGAGGTGAGTAATCTGAGAACGTGGCATGCTGAATGTGGTCTTTCTCTTTCATAGGCATTTGGGCCTGGATCTGGTGCCTCGAAAGGACTTTGAAGTAGTGGATTCAGACCAGATCAGTGTCTCAGATCTCTATAAAATGGTAAGAAATATTACACAGGGTACTTTGTTCCTGCACACTTAATTTTTTTCTTATTATCTCTAATTACTTTATGAAACAATATTGCTAAAATCATTCACCTTTGTTTCAAGTGTATTTAAGGGAGTCTTCCTTATCAGGACAGTACCTATCATACTCAATCTCTAAAGGTAATTACTGTGTAGGGCTGTTGGGCTTACTGTAATGTCTAGGGTCATTTCTCAGTTGGTTTTGCTGGTGAAGAGAGTTCCTTCAGCATGAAGAAGTTACTAAAAGAGAAGATACTGAAGCTGAAAAGAGCCAGTTATTAATTGATGTAGTGATTAACCCTGGAAATAAAGTACCAGCATTTCTTAAAAAAATTTTTTTATTGAGTTATAGTTGATATACATTGTTGTGTTAGTTTCTGGTGTATAGCAAAGTGATTCAGTTTTATGTCTGTATGTGTGTGTATGTATTCTTTTCCAGATTCTTTTCCATTATAGGTATTATAAGGTATTGAATATAGTTCCCTGTGTTATACAGTAGGATGTTGTTTATCAGTGTACCAGTACTTCTAAGATAAATCTTTAACTATATGTTGGTTATTATAAAAGTATATTGAATTGATTGATGACCAGAGTGGGTGACATTTTGCAGTCTGAGTGAGAAGAAGTAACTAAAACAAAGGTATGAAATTTTAAAGTAAAACAAATAAACATAAGAAATCTCAGGTGATTATTAAGCTTAGACTAAGGGACTGGGTCAAGCCTCACTTTGAGGAGAATATAATTGAGGTGAGGCTATATTGGTGAGAATTACAAGTTTTAGAAAACATTACAAATTTCTGTTAAGAAAATGTAATATTTTTAGGGAATGCAGAGGATGCAAAGTATGTTGCTTGGTCAAGGACCACAGAAAATTTGCCTAAATAAAATATACAAATGACATATCAATTGCTTCTGTATATTTGCTTATGTATATTTATAAGAATACAAAAACATTTGTGTTCAGTTATCATAAAGTGATAGGTGTGAAATTAAAGATGAACATGACATTCTTTTTCTTAAGAATATCACCATCTAGGATATTGGTTGGTCTTTCTAGGTTATGGAGGATCAGATAATATTTCTTCCCAGGACAATACAAGTATGATTTTACATACAAAATTCAACACTCAATTTTAGGGAATTGATAGTTGCCTCTGAAACCCATGCATGGTCCCCATGTTTAAATTACTGTAGTGGGATCAGATAGATCACAAACAAGAATGTTTATGAGCTGCATGTAATAATTAAGACTACACTCCTGCTGTTAGAGGGAGTGACTGATATCCTGGGGCTGGGAAAAATCTATGAAAACTTCCAATTAAAGCTTCCAGGCAAGTGATACTTAAGATGAGTCTTGAGGGATGAGCAGGGCTTCAACAGAAAGGCAAGCCAAAAGAAAAGACATCCCCAAATGGAACAGAGCATACGGAGGTAGTAATTCCAGCAAACTGTAAGATACTTGGTAACTTTGACATATAAGTATATTTTAGCAATTGTGAGATAAAACCAAGAAAGAGACATCAGCCAGATCATGCAAGCCTTTGTAAGCCCCAGATTGATAGAACTATTACTCTGATAGAACCATGGAGTGATGTGATTGGATGCGGGTTTTAAATGCTGAGAGAGTATAAAATGCAGAAGACTGTAATGAGGGAGGAAAGAGACCATGGAAATGATTCAGACAAGAAATAATGGCTAGGCAGCAACAGGAATGGAGAAGAAATACCATGGAGAATGCAGATGAATTTTGATGATCAATTAGATATGGAGAGTGAAGGAGACAGAGAATCTTGAAAGTAGTAAGAAAAAAGAAATTTGTCACTTATAAGAAAACCCTCATAAGACTAACAGTATATTTCTCAGCAGAAACTTTGCAGGCCAGGAGAGAGTAGGATGATACAAAGTGCTGGAAGAAAAAAGCTGCCAACCAAGAATATTTCACCCAACGAAGCTATCTTTCAGAAACAGAGGAGTTAGGAAGATTTTCCCAGACACAGAAAAGCTACAGGAGTTCTTTACTCCTAGACTTGCCTTACAAGAAATGCTGAAGATTCTTCAGGCTGAAATGAAAGGGTGCTAACTAGTAGCATGAAAATATATGATGATGTAAAATGCAATGGTAAAGATAAGTATATAGTCAAATTCAGAATACTCCAATACTGTAATATGGTGATATATAACTCTAATATTAATGTTAAAAGATAGAAAACATAAAAATAAGTATAACCCCTGTGGAAAATAGAATGGAAGTTCCTCAAAATATAGAAAGTAGAACTACTGTATGGTCCAGCAAACCACTTCTGGTGACAGGGCCAAAGGAACTGAAATCAGGATCTCAAAGAAATAGCTTTACTTCCGTGTTTATTAAAGCATTATTCATAATAGCCAAGACATGAGAAAAACTTGTGTCTTCACTGATGGATGAGTGGGTAAGAAAAAGGTGGTGTGTATATACAGTGGAATTATTATTCAGTCATAATAAAGAAGGAAATCCTGCCATTTGCATCTTGGATGAACCTTGAGAACACTATGTTGTTAGGTGCAGTAAGTCAGAGAATGGCAAATTCTTTATGATCTCACTTGTATACAGAATTTTTAAAAAGCTGAATTCATACGAACAGTAGATTGGTGGTTGCCAAGAGCTCGGGAATGGAAGAAATGAGGAGGTTTTGGTTGAAGGGTACAAGCTTCCAGCTACGAGAACATTGATTTCTGGGAATCTAAAGCATGGTGATTGTAGTTAACAGTAATGCATTATATACTTGAAAATTACCCAAGGAGTAGATCTAATTGTTCTCACCATAGTAACAACAACAGAAAGGTAAATGTTAGATGAAGGAGGTGTTAACTAACCTTGTTGTGGTATTCACCTTGCAATATATACAGTATCAAATCACCACATTATATGCTTTAAGTTCATACAGTGTTTATGCCAGTTATATATCAATAAAGCTAGAAAACATTTCCCAGAGCTTTTAGATAGGAGTACTCATATTAAAAAAGCCTGAATATTTATCACTTAATAGTGACATTTCAGCTCACTAAAGCTGAAAGTTTCTGGATAGAAAAATAGGTCACCTGCTAAAGGATTTGTTGTAAGAACAGCATTTGTCTTCCTAATAGCAATATTGAAAACTAGAAAATAATGAGAAATTGCCTTTAAAATTCTGAGGGAAGATAAAATTTAACCTAGAGTTCTGTATTTACTCAGCCACACTATCCATCAAGTAGGGAAGTATCCTAAAGAAAACTTAGGTTGCTCAAAATCTCAAACCTTTTTCTTTGATCCCTTTTCAGGAAACAACAGAGAAATAAGTTATTTATTTGACATGAAGAAGTAAATGAAAAGATGCTTAAATGTCCCATGCAGAAAAGAGATTCTAACTCAAACAGGAGGGGCAAAGAATTCTTAGGTTAACATCAGTGGGTGGGTACAGGATGACAGTTGTGTGATAGACCTAGAGAGTAACTGGTCCATGATAAAGCAGGAGGGCAACCAGGTGGGATCTGCTACTGAAAGGTGTTTTATAGAGCTGTGGGCAGGGGGGTGGTTGTAGAAAAGACCCTATAATTTAAATAAATCCAGTACTAAATCATAAAGTAGTAGAAGAAAGAAAATTTAATTGAAGTACATTCCTTGGCTCAGAAGTGAACTATATATAAAAGTTATAATGCTATAAATAAGTTTTAACCATATTTGTGAGCTACTGGGAAGCTAGATGAAATGGATGTAAACAAGTGTGAAAATCTTCAGCTACCATAAGAAGCCAGTAGATAAATCTCGGACTGGATTTAAAAAAGAGCAGTATAAATATGGCATTTTGAAATATATGATAAATGCTAGAAAAAAAACAATAAAGACTGGAAATTGCTTATCTCTGGAGAATGGGATTGGGTGAATGAAGGACTGATTTTTTTTATTGCAAGCCTTTAGAACTATTTAACTTTTAATCAATGTTCTTTTGAAAGATCAATGTTTATACTTCCATTTCTAGATTTAGATCAATTGATTAGATTATTTATTATAACCATCAAGCATCATTTCGTTGGTGATCCTGACCAGATATATATGTCTTACATTTCCTTGTAAGACCCAAAGTATCTAACACAATTCCCAGTGTATATAGCAGGCAATTAATTGTGTTATTCAACTAAATAGAAAGCCTCAAGCTGCACTCCCCTCCCCGACCATTTCGTTAGACCTTTATCAACTAATGTACCAGAGACTCCAAAGGGCTAAAAACGACTTCTCTGTGGGGTAAAATTTGGAAGAGGCAATAGTGTAGTCCATACATTACTTAATTAATGTGTATTTCATATATATATATTGCCCTTTGCTGCTTCTCTGGTGGCTCAGAGGTTAAAGCGTCTGCCTCTAATGCGGGAGACCTGGGTTCGATCCCTGGGTCAGGAAGATCCCCTGGAGAAGGAAATGGCAACCCACTCCAGTATTCTTGCCTGGAGAATCCCATGGATGGAGGAGCCTGGTGGGCTATATAGTCCATGGGGTCGCAAAGAGACATGACTGAGCGACTTAACTAACTAACTTTAGGATATAAAGATGATTAAGCTAGGTATCTCATGCACTGGTAGGGCAAAATCTGGAGTTGGGTAGTAAACACGGGAACATAATACGTTAGAGCTCTAATACAAGTGATGATGGTTCTGAAGAGGGAAGTACTAGCCGGCCAGCTGACTGCTTCCTGACAGCAGGGTAGTGGTTTTTCCTTAAGGTGCCATGAAGGACATTCCAGAATGCTAGTTCTGATGCCATTCTCTGGCCACCTGTGGGGTGTACTTTCAGACTCGGTTGAAGAGTTCTTCCCAGATTTGATACCTCTGCAGTCTAGATGATGTCTGTTACTGTCAGGTGGGATGAGTTACACTGAAATTAGCTGTGAACTCCCATATATAGTTATAATTGAATATTAATGATTATGAATTGGTAGTCACTTTTAAGAGCTAGTCAGTAAATTCACTTGAGAAGAGTGACTTAATGTAGCCCCTAAAAATAAAATAAAGCAGTGGAAAGAGTTTCAGGCCAGTAACTTCCTTCCCAGTGGGATATGGGTCAGTAAACCATAGAAAGCTTGATTTTTTTTTTTTTGAAAGCATGATTTTCTTAAAGCTTTTTTGTGACCTATTTTATATATGGGATATTCTTTTGTACATAGACATTCTATGTGCTGACTTCCCCAGCTAGTGGAGACCTGTTTTAATTATACCTAATATGTATCATGGGAACATGTATTCCCATGGATGAACATTAATAGTCAATAATAATTAGCTACTATAGCTAATAATGCACATGAATATTTAATAACACTACAGCTAGTGAGATGCACTTAATATTTAATTGTACTTCAGTTTTATTCAGAGTTAAATATATTTGGTAAAAGAACAAAAACATTCTAACCAGCCGTTCTTCTTACCCATGTGATATGAAACAGTCCACCTAAGCAGTGCTGCCTCTGGGGGCCAGAAGGAAGCAGGATAGAAACTCTCATTGCTGAGTCTGCCAAGACCGGGGACCTGAAAAATGGCGAACCCACCATTCTTCCTGGCATTCAGGGTTTACTTCTGAATGTGACAGACTTTTCTTAATAACTACTTATCAAGAACACTACCAATAATAAGAATACTGACTGACCATAACAGTGATCAGCCATTTACAGTATGTACTGTGCTGGGTTAGTCTGCCCAAGACCCTGTGAGGTTCAGCACAAAAAGTCATCCTCGCTTTACAGATGAGGAAAGTGTGAGTCAGGGTTTAACCAGGAGTTCTGACTCTTGCACTTAGGTCCCTAACTGCTGTGTCATGCTGCCTCCCATTATGTCATTTGAACCTCACAGTCACCTTGTGAGGAGGACAGTGAAAGCTTTTATTTCATGTTTATAGTCGAGGGGAATGTCCCTTGGAGAGCATAAGCAATTTGTCTGAAGTTTCACAAGCAAGTGCCTGTAGCTGGGATTGGAATCTGCTTCTGCTGACTTTAGCCAGCCGCAAAGGAGCAGCATGAAGAGATGTTTGGAAAGAGCCACCTGGGGTTAAAAGCTCTGCCTCCTCCAGTGGAGAGCCCAAGGAAGCTGTGTCACACAGTGCAGGGCGTGGTACAGTGTGTGGAGGGGACAGTGGTGAAGCAGAACTCCAGTATCAAGCACCCTCTAGTGACTTGGCTAATACTCTAAGCTAGAAAGGCCTGGGTTTGAATCTAGACTTGCCACCTTCTTGCTGTGTGGAATCTTCAGCGTCTTACTTCCTTATACTAAGCCTTAGTTGCCTCTGTCAAATACAAACAACATTTGTCTAACAAGGTTATTATAATTAAATGAGATCATATATGTAAAATATGCATCAGAATGCCTAGCATATAGAAGGTGCTTTAAAAAGTTAGTTGCTGTATGACTCAGGGAACTCAAACAGGGGCTCAAGACAATCTAGAAGGGTGGGATGGGGAGGTAGATGAGCGGGAGGTTCGGGAAGGAAGGGACATGGGTGTACCTATGGCTGATTCTTGTTGATGTTTGACAGAAAACAACAAAATTCTGTAAAGCAATTATTTTTCAATTTAAAAAATTAAAATGGCAACAAAAGTTAGTTTCTTTCCCAGTTGATCTTTTTCTTTCTTTCCATAGCATTTATCTAGCCGGCAGAGTGTACAGCAAAGCACATCTCAGGTAAGCAACTTAAGACAGGCCTCCCAGTCTTTTCCCTGAATTCTTTCTTTTAAGCAGTTATAAAATAGGTATGCACCAGGAAATTATTGACTTCTTTTTTTTTTTTTTTAACCACTGACTGCTTTATTGTGACCTAAGGAACTCTGATCTCCTAGCAAACTTGGCTAGTCTCCACTCCTCTGTGCAAATTTACACAAGCACAATTGAAATGAAATAGACAGAGACACTAAAATGAATCAGTCTGAGAAAATAAAAATGGTATTTAGAACAGTAACTATTACTATCTAACAGTGTAAACCAACTGCAGCAGGATCATGACCGCATCTCCGAGAAGTGACTTTGAAAATGGTTCTCTGGAGACTTTAGATGTGTGTGGCCTGGGGGAGATTTTGAGTTCACTCATCAGCTGGAATTACTGTTCCCATATCTCCTTCGCTCTGTTTACTTTTCCCAGCTGTGTATTTGCCTACCTCAAACCAAGCATATTAACGCAACACCTGCTAGTAGCAGAGAGAACACCTCTGATCTCTCTTTCTCTTACATGATCCCCTTCAGCAGTATGAGGAGACTTAGTCATTTCATTTTCATTTCATTTAGGGTCAGTATGATAGGTGAAATAGAAGTCACTGTCTTTTGCCTTCCTCGTTAGGTGGACACAGTGCGCCCACGTCATGGGGAAAGCTGTCGGATACCAGTACCACATCACTTCTTCCTCAGTCTGAAGAGTCTCACCTACAACACCATTGGGGAAGATACCGATGTCTTCTTTTCCTTATATGATATGAGAGAAGGCAAGCAGATCAGGTAAAAGTTGCTAGAAGCTCTCGCGAGATTGAGACTGCATTCAAATGGCATGTCCTGGATCATGGGCATCTCTAGACTTCAGAGAAATAGATGCACAGAGGAGGAAAAACAAGGTGAAGTAACCTACTCTTATTTGGCTGAGGGTTTTGCTTCACATCCCAGTTTTCCCTAAAGTCACAAGGGGCCTCTTTTGTATCCTGTGCCTATTTCCCCCTCAGCCTTGGCCACCACCAGCTCAGGGAAAGAAGAGGATGCATCTGTCTATTCAGTGCCAGAGAAAACACAAAGGAGAAACATAGAACAAAACAAATTCAGCAGAGACCCTGCTCTTGAATGCAGGAAGCCTTGGACTCTACTTTGCTGCTTGTGTGAGAGAGGGTTCCCAAGGAAGTAGGCTAATGTGGTTCTGTCTGAGGGTAGCCCCAGCCCTCATTTTCAGCCTGGCCCTGTAAGAGGAAGAGCATCTTCTGGACAAAAGGAAAAGTTGTACTGACTCATTCCTTTTTGCCTTGGGTTGGAGAAGAAGCCACATAAAGAGGCTGACATGCAATAGACCATTTGTCTTGACAGAGCAATGAGGTCCTTAAGCATGAGCCGCTGTGACAGTGCTTTTCCCCTTGAAAGATAGGGAGAAATCAAGGCGATACTAGGCTTCTCTTCCTCTTCAGTTCAGCAAGGCTCTGATGGGGTGAGAAGACCTTTGTGGGAAGCCCCAGCTTTTCTTTGTGGTTATATTCTAGGTAGAACAGAGAGAAAATAAATCTTGGGATACTTCTATATTGGTTGGGAACTTTCTGTGATAAGACTACTTTATGGGTGGTGGTTGTTTTACTTAAGATTTGAAAACAGCTGTTTTACTTTTCCAATTGCGTGCTATACATTTGAGAAAGTTTAAAATGGAAGTTATAACAGAGTACAGAGAAAGCAGTTAATTTGTATGTTCCATGGTACCTCTAGTCTAGACTATCCTGCCCTGCCTGCCTCCTTTCAAAGCCCTGTGCTTCACTTTGGCATGGAAATAAAATGATACACTTACTGAAGAGAGCATGTGGAGCCTTGTCACCTGTGGCTCCTAGCATGTGTCCCAGTAGATTCTGACTGCCCTTATTTTCCCACTACACCAGAGGTTTGTAAACTGTATTATTTATATTTGTGTATGAAAGAATCCTTTCTTCAAGCTAATTTCTATAAGGAAGTCCAATGAATGAAACAGATAAAATAGAACTACTCAATTGTTGAAAGGGAAAGTAATAGGAATCTTACAATGTCCATGCCCCTATCTAGTGAGTACCCTGTGAAACCACTGAAAGTCCAGGGGTGACAGTTTGAAAACCAGAGCACAGTATTTGCCATCTTTGAGTGCCAGGGACTATGTCTTCTCTCTCCATGACCCTAGCACCACGCACAGTACCTGTGCTTGGTACTTTTTTTAAAAAAATTGGATTTACTGTACAGAGAAGACTCAAACCCAGTCGAGGCAGCCTATTGCTCTGGTTTGTAATTCACGTAGAATCATCAATCCATGTAGTGTTTTATCTTTGTAATTATTGTTTATGATAGTCTCAAGAAACAGCAGAACATTTTAAAAGAAGAAATATTAAAAAATGTTTTATTAGAGTTGCTGGAATTGTTAGGTCATTTAAAATCCCTATATATAAAAAAAAATCCCTATATATTAGAGAACTATACCACTTTGAGATTCACATAATAAAACTGTAAGATTCTTAGTTGAAAATATACACTTTTTTAGTTTTAAGAGTGAACTATTAAGTAGATTTTAGACCTAGGTTTAATCAATAAACACTCTTCTTTCCATTAGGATTTGTGTAGTATGTGAGGTCCTAAAATTTTTAGGTCATTGAGCTGGTATTATCAGATAATTCTGCTTTCATTATGAATAGTTGTCAAATTGATAGCATGTTACTTTTCTCAGAGCAGTTGTCAGAAGTTACAAGAGATTAGGGAGATATATTACATCAGATGTACCAAGAATTGGTACAGAGCAATTGATTTGTTTTTTTCTCCTCAAGATAACTCCTCGAGTGACTGTTTTTCCACTCAGATATTTCTAGTCTTGTCTCCAATTGCATGGTGCTAGTGTTCAGTAGTGCTAGAACACTCTCCACTCTGTGCCAAAGAGTACAAGAGATATTAGCTAAACTAAAGACCTGCTGTTCCTCTCCTCTAAGTCTCATTGCTGATTTCACAGGCAAATCTGGAGGGGCTAAAGTGAATGACAGATTGCCAGCCCACATCATGCATTTCGATACATGTTTACTAATGAGTATTAGATAGTCTGCTGTAGGTCAGAAGCAGCAGCTGGCAGGGCCTTGGTAGCTCTATTTTTCATTCCATTTCATCATTCCAGAATCATAAATATTTAGCCTTGAAATCTAAATCTCTAATTAAGACCTGTCCCCTGAGCTTCAGGTCCTGATTTCTTTTTTCTTACCAGACATATGCCCTTGGGTGTCCTTCAGACATCCATCATCATTCCTAAACTGCGTTCATTTTCTTTTCCTCACATATCTATTTTCTCCTTAAATCAAGCAAAAGGCATTTGCTCAGAGATATATGTCAGAAACTTAGGAAGCCTCTTTGGCTCCTCCATCTCTATCTCCTTTCTGTCCCTTCTCAATTAATCACTGTATCCTCTTAATATCTGTCTCCTAATGCCAGTCAAATCACTGCCCTTGCTTTATCCTTGCTGTCACCCCAGATCCTTCATGTTTCTCCCCAACATAGACTCTCTGAATCTGTCTTCCTTCCCTAAGTTATCCTCCACACCACTGCCATACTTCTTTTTAAAAAATGAAAACTGTTCATGTCAGCTCCCACTTAGCCTTAAAAACCCTTGTTACTTAGCATGGCAGAAGAGACCCAGCATAATGTAATTCTGCCTGTTTCTCTCACCTTATCTCTTGATGACTTATTTGGCTTTTTCTAAACATGCCTTGCTCTTTCATACCTCTCTACCTTTGTTGGCTTGGTAAGCTCCTGTTCATTGTTTACAACTCAACTTTATGAAACCTCCCTCATTCTATTTATGACTAGAATCAGTCCTGGGGCTTCCTTGTGCACGTGATGTCATCCTGCACCTTTCTCCCGTTTCTAATTATACACATGCATATAGATTTCCTCCACTGGAATGGGAGCTTCTTTATGTCTTTTGTTCCATTTTCTCCTTAGTGCCAAGCACAGAACTTTGAATATTGGAGTGTTAAATAGTTATTGAATGAATGAATGAATAAGTCCATCTATCAAATAAGTACCAATAAATCTCCTGTGAATCCAAGAAATTTTCATGTAATTGAACAGTTTAGCAAGCATTTACTGAGGCTTTCTTGTTTGTGGGCCCCTGCAATACCTGCTGAGGATTTAGAGGAAGAAAAAGAAATGTCCCTGCTGCTAAACATGTCTGAACAAGGCATTACAGAATTCCTAAAAGATGTAAAACATGTTATTCCCAATTTTAAGTACCAAACAAACTGGGTGGAAAAGTAAGATGGACAGATGTCTTATTGACATGTGGTAAGACTTTAAGCACAATAAGAAGCCAGGGAAAAAGAAACAAAAAAATAGAACCTCTTAAGAGAGAAGTTTTTATAGAACTTCTCAAGCTGAAAAAAAAAAAGGGAAGTCCTATCCAAATCCTGGTTGGTTTATGTATTTTTTCTAATTAATTGTATTTTAGACTGATTTATATGTATGATTAAATTGTATGGTTTGGGAAAGAAATACAGCCAGCTTTGCAATGATATACTGGGAGAGACGGCTTTTTCTTTCATGGTGAGCTAGGTCAGTTGTCACCAGGGTTTTGAATTCAACATTTGAAGAACTATTTTTTTTTAAAGGAAAAGAATTTAGGGGAGAAATGGGTCTTTGAGAGACTGAGAAGACCTCAAGGGTTCTTGGAGAAAATGAAAGTAGTTGAAAAAGAGTGGCCAGTATCCAGATAAGGTATTAACTCATTTGTTAACTGATATTTATTAAGCATCTGCCAATTATCGTTTTAGATGCTAGGTATACTGGGATGGGCAAGAGAAATCTGCTTGTCTTCCTGGAGCTTATGAACTAGTGGAGAGATTAACTCTTTCTAGTAGAGAGACTGTTGAACACATGGTCACATGAATACGTACAAAGTTTAAAAATTGTCATAAATGCTATAAAGGAAAACATGCATGGTGCTGTGAAACTTCACGTATATTGGAGTGTAGGGAAGGAAGCTCTTATGGCATCCAAACTAAGCCTTAATGTTTGAGTAAAGAAAAAAAAGAGTAGATAATGTGATCTAGGCAGAAGAAGGTTTAGATGCAGTGAAGAACTTCATACATTCAGAGAACTGAGAGGCAGTCATCACTGGTATACAGTGAGTGAGAAAAGGAAAGGACATCATAAGAAAAGATAATCAGGGACCAGATGATGCAGGGCCTTATGGCCATAGAAAGATTTTGGATTTTATTGTAAGTTCAAGAAGAGAAGATACTTAAACATAAGAAGCAGCAAAACTTGAGTTAAAAATAATAAAAATATGAATGCATATATACAGGAAATTGGAAGAGGTGATTAGAGCTAAGAAAAAGTTGATGTTGACAATAAACTCCAGGTCTTGAATCTGTTTCTTTACGCTTCTTTGTTCATAGTTTCTTCAAGAAAGAAAGAGCTCAATAAATAATTAGGAAATAAGTGCTAGATTTAAGATAAAATAGATCAAAAATAGCCCTGAAAACCCTGTAGACTAATTTAGACTTGAAGAATTAGATAACCATTCTGATTCCTTGAGTAGGTAACTGCCATGTTGAATGAGGTGGTTTGGGATTATCCCAGAGGCAATGTAGAGGTTAAACTGGAAAATGAATGAGATGAGTTGGAAGCTGTTGTCGATATGAGTTGATAAGGCCTCAGGATAAGGGGACTAATAGTAAGATTAGAGAAGAAAGAGCATCTTGCTGTGTAAGATCTGGTCCCAGCCTCATCACCTCTATAATTTAATTTCCTATCATTCCTCCTTGATCACTCTACACATAGTTTCATTTCCTATTATTCCCCCCCACCTCAACTTGATCACTCTACTTTACAATGACCTTGCTGTGCCCTAAAACACAACACATGTTCCTGCCTTAGGGCCTTTCTTTGCACCTGCTCTTTTCTGGATAGCCTCATGGTACTTACATCCTGCCTTTCTTCAGGTTTTTACTCAAATGTCACCCTTTCAGGCTTTTCCCAGCTACCCTATCTAGAACTGAAAACATCATGAACATCATCTCCCACATACACATGGATATTCTCCATCCCTTCCTTGCTTTATATTTTACCCAAGCATGTATTACCATCTAGGATACTAATTAGTTTATCTGTTTACCATTTTTATTGTCTGTGTCTCGTCTCTAGGCTGTAAGCACCATGAAAACAGAGTGGTTTTTTTTGAAATTTTCTTTATTTTAAAAATTGAAGTATAATTAATTTACAACATTGTTTGTTTCATGTGTACAGCAAAGTGATTCAGTGAAACACACATGTATATATCTGTATATCCACACATGCACACTTATATTCTTTTTCAAATTCTTTTTCATTATAGGTTATTATAAGGTATTGAGTATAGTTCCTGTGCTATATAGTAGGTCACTGTTATTTATATATTTTATATGAGAACAGAGATTTGTTAATCTTATTCACAAGCAGATCCCTTGAACCTAGGAGAATATTGGTATTTGGTAGATACTCACTACTTGTTGAATGAATGGTCAACTAAGTGCAGCAACAAATTTAGTTATTCCTCTATCTCTTTTCTTTCTCTTTTTAAAACATATAACTCAATGGTTTTTTTACCTTGGGGACAAATAGAGTGGTCTATAATTGTTGAGTTCAGCCAAGTGAAAGAAATGATGAGTTCAGTTTGGGCTGTGTTAAGTTTGAAGTGATAGTGATGCAAACCACAGGCCATATAGTGGGGGCATCTTGGATGCAGGCAAGGTGTCACAGATGAAGATAATAATTTTCGTAGAAGTAGTTCCTGTGTGCAGAAAGAAAGCTATCTAAGGCTATCTAAAACATGGGATATTTCAGTCATTAAGGAAAATGTTTTGTGCATCTGACATGCAGTATGCTGTCAGGTAATGTAAGAGTTCTTTAAGATTGGGAAGAAGTGCCAGTGAAGGAGAAAAAACAATTGAACACAACTGAAGGTATCACACTTCTTTGTTCCAAATTATATTACAAAGCTACAGTCATTAAAACAGTGTGGTGCATATGTGTGTGTGCTCCGTCACATCCAGCTCTGCAGTCCCATGGACTGTAGCCCACCAGGCTTCTCTGTCCATGGGATTCTCCAGTGCAAGAGTACTGAAAAGGGTCGCCATGCTCTCCTCCAGGGGGCATGTGTCTCTTACATCTTCTGCATTGGCAGGCAGATTCTTTTCCACTAGTGCCTCCTGGGATACTCATGTTATCACTGCATTGTTTACAGCAGTTAAGGTATGGAAACAATGCAAATGCCTATCAGTAGGTGAATGGATAAAAAGATGTGTTCTGTATCCACAATGGAATATTATTCAGCCACAAGAAAGGAGAATATGGCATTTTCAACAGTATGGATGAAATGAGCACATTATGCTAAGCAAATTAAATGAGGCAGAGTAAGTATTATATCACTTATATGTGGAATCTAAAAATGTCAAACCTGTGAAAAAACAGAGAGTAAAATAATGGTTACCAGGAGATAGAGGAGCAGGGGTCAGGGATAAGATTGATGGTGTTTAAAGGTATGAACTTGTATTGAGTAGTAAGTAAGCCATAGAGAATTAAACATAATATAATTAATGCAAGACAGTAATACTGCACTATAAAGATGTAACATGATAAATATTACTTCAGTGGTAATCAAATTAATATTACAGTACATGTGTATCAAAGTAACACACTATATGCTTTAAGTTTATAAAATGTATGGTGTCAAATTTATCTGATTTTTTTAAAAGATAAAAGTTGGGGAGGATGTGGAAAAAAGAGAAATCTTGTACACTGTTGGTAATGTAAACTGATGCAGTCACTATGTAAAACAGTATGAAGATCCTCAAAAAATAGAAAATAGATCTCTCATATGATCCAGTGATCCCACTTTTGCGAATATACCCAAAGGAATTGCAATCAGCATCTCAAAGAGATAGCTACACTCCTGTATTCATTGCAGCAATATTTACATCAGCCAAACAAGGAAGCAACTTCAATGTCTATCAGTGAATGAATGGATAAGTAAAATGTAGTATTTACATAAAATGGGTATTTTTTACCCTTTAGGAAGAGAGGAACCCTGCCATTTGCAGCAAAATGGATGAACTTGGAGGATATTGTGCTTCATGAAATAAGCCAGACATAGAAGGACAAATACTACACTATACCACTTAATGAGGATTCTAAAATAGTTAAATTCAAAGAAAGAGAGAGTGAAATAGTGGTTTCTGGAGCCTGGAGACAGAGGGAAATGAGAGGTATTAGTGAAGGGATACAAATTTTCAGTTATACAAGGTGAATAAATTCTAGAGATCTATACATCATGATACACACAGTTAACAATACTGTATTGCACACTTAAAAACTTGCTAAGAGTTTATATCTGTAGTTAAATATTTTTATCTCACACTACAAATATAAAATAATAATAAATAGAATGTGAAGAAACTTACAGAGATGATATATTTATGATAAACTTATGGAGAATGTCATTACATTGTGAAGATGGGTTCACATATTTATCTACAAACTCATCCATTTGTATATGTTAAATATATACAGCTTTTTATTTGTCAATCATACCTCAGTAAAGTGATTTAAAAAAAGAGAAATGTGGGGAGAAGTGAATTTTCCTAGCAAGTGTTAAACACCTTATATAAATGCAAGACTTACTAAAATGTGTGGTATTTTCTATGTCATCACATAACCAGTATGACTAACATTATGTGGATTTGACTCACGCTCTGAAACAGAATTTTCTAAGATAATCAGTGATCACATTATAGGCAAATAAGATTGTCTTTTTTTTTTTAATTAAAAAAAAAGCAGAAGACAATGCTTTACTTTCTTGTTTTTTTTTTAAATGACATTTATCACCTTCTGCATTCTACATGATTTAGTCATTTGTTGTGTTTATTACTTATTGTCTGTTTCCTCAGTTTGTCTTTCCTGAGCAGAGAGATGTCTTTTGTTCACTAAGGTACTCAAGTGCCTAGAACAGTGCTTGTTGGATAGTAAGTGCTCAATAAGTGTTTGTTGAATAAATGAGGGTAACCATCCAGAATGCTGAAAAGAGATGAAAAGTATGAAGGACATATTAAGGGACATGGAGAATACATGGAGAATGAGAGAGGGTAATAAACATCTAATTAGAGAATCACAGACAAAGAGAAAAGAAAAAAGTGAGAAGATATACTCCAAGAGATTGTGGCTGATAATTTTTCATCACCAATGAGGAAGGTACAAATATAAGGCTGTGTATTTCCTTCAGCCCCATGAGATTCCTCTTTGGGACCAATGTACTCTTTGGCAATTATCAGAGGATGAAGAAACCAAGGTTATTAAATAGAACTTGTCCTCATCTCCACCACTTCATTCAATGGTAAATTTACAGTGTCCAGTTTGGGCCACAATGCTGTATTCTTAACAAATACAGTGTAAGTTGGGAAAAGACATGAAGTCCACTGATGGTTTATGGTATCTTGATTAAAGAAGGGTTTACCACTGCCAAAACAAAAACACTTTTAAACAATTTGACTTTTTAAAACACTATTGCACAGAGATTAAATTTAAAAATAAAGATACTCAACAGAATAAATCTTCAGATTCCCTAATCAAACTTAGTGTCAGATGTGACCTTAAGTACTTTCAAAGACTGCCATTGACAGAGCAACTTTATGGCAGAACTATGGTATAGCTAGCTGCTTCCAAAAACTGTCCAATATTGCCTGAGAGTCTGTCAGCAAATGGATGCCTTCATGTGCTCCTCAACTTTTTTTATGGAAGGTATAGTAGATTTACAGTGTTCAGTTGTATAGGAAAGTGACAGTTATAGATATTCTTTTGCAGACTCTTTTCCATTATAGTTTTTTATAAGATATTAGATATAGTTCCCTGTGCCGTTCCTTGCTTTAATCTATTTTATATATAGTAGTGTGTATATGTTAACCCCAAATCCTAATTTATCCCTCCCCTCTCTTGCCCCTTTGGTAACCTTAAGTTTGTTTTCTATGTCTGTGAGTCTATATCTTATTTTGTGAAAAAGTATCCTTTTTTTTTAGATTCCACCAAAAAGTTATATGGTATTTATCTTTTTCTGGCTAACTTATGTAACTCTGGGTCCTTCAATGTTGCTACAAATGGCATTATTTTATTCTTTTTATGGTCAAATAATATTCCATTGTGTGTGTGTGTGTGTGTGTGTGTGT